>JAAGEH010000452.1:4490830-4526770 GCA_011751065.1 Lasiurus cinereus | reverse complement strand
GAGGAGGAGGAGGAGGAGGAGGAGGAGACTCGGCGGCCCCCCGCCCCCCGCCCCGCCCGCCGCGGCGGCTCGGACGTCCGGAGCCCGCGGTCCCGGCCGAGGTGGGTGAGCGGGCAGCGGGCAGCGGGCAGCGGGCAGCGGGCAGCGGCCGCCCGGGGCGGGGAGCCCCCCGCGTCCCCGGAGCTCCCCCCGGCGCGGCCCTTCCTCCGCGGGAGGCGAGGGGTTAAGCGGGGGGCCCCCCGCCCCGGCGCGGAGCGGAACTTCCCCGCGGGGCCCCCTCCTCCGGCCTCCGGGGCGGAGGGGCTGCGGGTGGGGGGGGGGGGGGGTCCAGGGCCGCCCACGCGACGCCCCGGGGCCGCCGGGCGGGAGGGGGCTCCGAGTTTGGAACTTCCCCGGGGGACCCAGCGCAGCCACCGGGGCGACTGGCGGGACGGACGGTGGCGCGGGCCAATCGGAGCCCGGGGCCACCGCTCGGCGGCCAATGGGGACCTCGCGGGGAGGTGGGCGGGACAGCGCCGCGCGGCCCGGGAGCCCCCGCCGCCCGCCCGCCGCCCGGGGAGAGGGGGTGCGGGGCGGCCCGGGTCTGGTCCTGCACGGGGCGAGGACGTGGGGGTTCAGGCGGCGGAAAGAGCGAGTTTCTGGAAGGAGTCGGGGCAGGTGGAGCCGAGGCGAAGGGCCAGGAGGAAGGAGGGGACCCCCAGGTGCCCACCGCCCTGAGGGTGCCAAAGGGGGGGGGGCAGGGGGGCCGGGCTAGCCAGCTCCCCCCACCTGGGGCTTCCGTTCCTCTGTTGAGGGAGGAGGGGTGCTCAGGGCTGTGGCGTTGGATTGCTTCCAGGGGCACCACCAGGTCTGCCCACTTGTTGGACGGAGCTTTCAGGAATCGCCTTGCTAAGCAACAGGCCCAGAGAGGAGGGGGGCTGGCAGACGCCGCACAGCATGGCAGAGGGGGACTCGAGGGGTGTCTTCCCTGCAAATGTGAATAGATGTAGGAGCTGCTGAGAGGCCGGGGCTGGGGTCAGCCCCCACCCTCTTCCATACCAGGTATGGCTGGCCACTTGGCCCGATGCATGAGGACCCCACTGTGGAGGTGCCCCGACACCCGCCCCCCACTACTTGGCTGCTAGTCCTCTATCTGGATGTGGGGAGTAGCTGCTCCCCGGGGCCTCCGATGGGCCGTTTGTAAAGAAACGTTAATAGGCAGTGACCCGGGCTATCTTTGCGGCTCCCTCCCTCTAAGATGGGGGTACCTGAGACAGTCTAAGGGTGCCCACCCTGGGGCTCAGGTCCCGCTGGCCTCCCTCCGTCCTCTCCTGGAGGTCCGGCGGCTGGAGCCCCGGCAGCGGGTCAGAGAGACAGGTGCCCACAGTTTGTGGCTGACCAGCCTGGGACCCTGCACTTATCCAATCAGGCCGTCCGCTGCGGTTTCCTGCCGGGCTCTGCTCCCTGCCCACAGCCAGTCCGGGGGGGGGGCCCGGCCAGGCCCAGAGCACCCCCCCTGAAAGGCTCTGGGAGGACATAGGGGGTTTCTGAGCTGCAGGGAAGGGTTGGGCCACCAGGCACACCCCTATCCCCCCCATCCCCCCAGCTGACCCCCATCCAGGCTTCAACATGGCTCACTCCCCTCTTTGGATGTTGGGAGTCATCTCAACATGCTTAGGACAAAACACAGCGTTGACCCTCTAGGGCAGCGGTTCTCAACCTGTGGGTCGCAACCCCTTTGGGGGTCGAACGACCCTTTCACAGGGGTCGCCTAAGACCATCGGAAAATGCAGATATTTACATCACGATGCATCACAGTAGCAACATTTCATGGTTGGGGGTCACCACCCCATGAGGAACTGTATGCCAGGGTCGCGGCCTTAGGAAGGTTGAGAACCACTGCTCTAGGGGCCCATTCAATTTCCTCAGATAAGAGGCTTGACCACCGACGTAGCCATACGATGACCTCTGACCCTGACCTGGGCCACAGACAGGCTCGGACACCTACCTGTCTCTGAGCCTGCCGCCAAGTGACTCCTGATCCTTAGGACGACTCAGCTCACCCTGGTCGCAAGGGGACTCCCACCTGTCCATCTTGCACCCATCGCCCGGAAGCATTCATGCAGCACCTGCTGTTTGCTGGGCCCGGTGCTGCCTGCCAGCCAGACCACGAGGTGCCTTTGTGGACTTGACATGTGGCCACTGCGGAGGAACGGGGAGGTGCCAGTGCTGTGGGATCCTGCACATCGTCTGGGTACGAGGTCAGGGAAGGCGTCCCCGAGGAGTGGAAACTGAAGGGTGGGTCTTGAAGGATGTGTAGGAGTTGGCTGGTGGAGAAAACCAGGGAGAGAGAGATTCCAGACCAGACCACAGGCAGCAGGAACCGCTGATGACTTCCTGTGTACAAACCCGATGAAGGCCTGGCCTGAGGCGAGCGTCCTGTGAAAACATGCTTGCTTCCGTTCTACAGTGGCCAGCCGCTGTCCGGAGCGGCGAGGGTGGCGGAGGGCTGGGGTTCGGGAGCTCTGGGCCCCACCGGTGCCAGCTAAGGGTACAGGTCACGGTTCCGCCTTGGCTCTCCCCCCGCCCAGCCAGCCCTCGATGCCAGCCTGTCCTCGCTGCTCTGGGTGGCACCAGATCCCACCTGGGTGGGCAGAAGCCGGAGCTGCCAGAAGCGGGCACCTGGCCAGCTTTGGCGGTGGAGGGTTGTGGGGTTGTGCTCCCTGGGCAGGGGGTGCGGCTGGGAAGGTCACAGCATTTCCTGGAGGTGATGGGACGGGGCTTGGAGGATGGGTCGGGGGGTGTCTCAGAGTCTGAGGGCTAGAGCAGGAGGAGACCCATCTGGCTGGTGGGAGGCAGGAGAGGGGAAGGGGGAGTGAGGACGGGTCCCTGCGGTCTGCGGTGGCCAGAACCTCCTAGACCTGCTCCTGAAGGTGCAATCGATGACAACCTAGAGTAGTGGTTCTCCACCTTCCTCAGGCCGCGACCCTTGCATACAGCTCCTCACGGGGTGGTGACCCCCAACCATGAAATGTTGCTACCGGGATGCATCGTGATGTCAATATCTGCATTTTCCGATGGTCTTAGGCGACCCCTGTGAAAGGGTCATTCGACCCCCAAAGGGGTCGCGACCCGCAGGTTGAGAACCACTGACCTAGAGGCATGGGGAAGCCGCTCAGGCAGGCGCTGGGACGAACCCCCGGGCCTGGTGGGGAAGGGCCGCGGGCAGGCGGCGGGAGCCTGTCTCTGTAACGAGCTGGCCGGTGTTGTGTGTGTGTGTGTGCGTTACCAGGGCTCCGTGCGAGCTTTTGTCCCCAAGGCTGTGTTATGTGAGAGGGGTGGGGCGGGGTGAGGAAAGAGGGGTGCATTGCTTGGCAGGGTCCGGCTGCATCTGTGGGTGTGCAGGGTTCCCGGTGTGCTAGGGGATGGGCTTCTCCAGAAAACTATCCTTGGGACCCGGGCCCCCACTCCTTCCCATGCGTGGGCATACACACCCGAGGGGGGGGGCACTGGGCCACTGAAGGAGGAGGAGCAGGAGGGGTGTTCAGAGCCCCTCTGTCCCCCAGCCCCCAGAAGGAAGGGCCAGGCCAGGCTGCCAAAAAGGGGCCCAGGAGCCGAGTCTGCAGCTCGCCCCGGCCTTCAGCATGGGCGCCTGGAAGCCATTAGGGACCTGGGTGGCGCCCGCCCTGCCCCTTTGGCGACAGGCTTGGGATTCCTGGAAGGAGCGGGCCACCCCCTCCCTGCCCAGCCCACGCCAGGCCTGGCACCGTCCCGAGGCGGAGCGGGTGTGGCAGGGGCCCCTCCCCGTGACCCTCTCAGTTTAGAGGTGGCAGGAAGGGCCCAGCAGACAGGGCCTGGGCCTCAGGACCCCCAAACCCCCCACCAGCCCCCATTTCTAGCCCAGCCCAGGCGGCCTGGCTGGCACTTGGATGTCCCGTCTCCTGCCCCTCCCCCGCAGGCGCTCACATTGTTTTTCTTTTCCAAGAGCTTCTCCCGTGGAGTCTGGCCAGGAAAATGGGGAGAGGAGAGTGAGTGTCCGTAGGCGTGTGTGTGTGTGTGTGTGTGTGCGCATCCACTTAGCCATGAGTGTCTTTGCATGTCTCTGTGTGCATCCATCCGTGTGTTGGCATGTGAATGCCTTCCCGTGTGTCCGGACCCTCCACAGGTGAGCATCTTTCTGTGCCTCGGTAGAGCTGTGCGTGCCTCCAGTCCCTCCCTGAGTGTGCACGTGCCTGCCTGTGTCTCTTTGTATCTGTGTCGGTGAGTATGGGGGGGGGGGTATCTGCAAATGTGCCTGGGTGTGCACAGCTGTCTGTGAACACACGTGGGGTCACAGCCAGCTCCCTCATTGCCCAGGTGGAGAGACTGAGTCAGAGAGAGGGTATCGGCCTGCCAGGGATCCTTTGGGGAGTCAGTGGCATTCTGGGAAATGGAGCCTCACGGGCATGGCTGTGTCTGGGTGCATGACTGTGCAGGTGTTACTGGGGTTGTGACACATATATTTGTGTGTATGGACGCAGGGCCGGTGACAAGGCATCATTGATACCCAAATGCCCTAAACTTGGACTATTAAAACACAGTTCCCAGCCTCCTGTCTACTGCACTTGACTCTCTAAGGGGGGAGGTGGGAGGGGGGTGGGGCGGGGACTGCATTTAAAGCAGTGGTTCTCAACCTTCCTAAGGCGCGACCCTTGCATACAGTTCCTCCTGTGGTGGTGACCCCCAACCATGAAATGTTGCTACTGTGATGCATCGTGATGTAAATATCTGCATTTTCCAATGGTCTTAGGCGACCCCTGTGAAAGGATCGTTCGGCCCCGGAAGGGGTCGCGACCCACAGGTTGAGAACCAATGATTTAAAGCACCTATCCTGTTAGGGACACAGAAAAGAAGACTTTAGGGCCTGGGGCAGGGCAGGGAGGGAATGCCCATCAGGTGGCTTACCTTTTCTCTGGCATTAGACCACCTGCCAAGAGTGAGGGGGTTGCCGAAACCGGTTTGGCTCAGTGGATAGAGCGTCGGCCTGCGGACTGAAAGGTCCCAGGTTCCATTCCGGTTAAGAACACATACCTTTGTTGCGGGCACATCCCCAGTAGGGGGCGTGCAGGAGACAGCTGATCAATGTTTCTCTCTCATTGATGTTTCTAGCTCTCTATCCCTCTCCCTTCCTCTCTGTAAAAAAAATCAATAAAATATATATATTTTTTAAGAGTGAGGGGGTTGGAGACTGGGAGAGGGGACACAGGTCGGCAGGCAGCGTGGGGACCAGCCAGTGCTGCGAGTGCTCTGAAAAGGAAGGAATGGGGCTCAGGGTGGGTCTCAGGGGCTGGAGTAGGTCCCCGCAGGCTAGCTGAGCGGGGAAGGAAGGTCACCCTGTCGCCATGGGCTGCTGGTGGGGGTCAGAAGGTGGCCACCTGGAGGGAGAAGATGGCAGGTTAGGGACAGAGAGGGCCGTGTGTCTGTGATGCGGGGATGAGGCCTATGGATAGCAGAGCCCGACACCTCGCTACGCCCTCAGCATCTAACAGGCACTGGTTGACTTCCCGTTCCGCCAGAGCATGGCTGTACCCCCAAACCCGCCCCGGCATTGCATTTGGACTCCCAGATACTGTATCTGCCAGCTCTAGGTCTTAACCTTCGGAGCCTCCCTCTCCTCTTCTATAAATGTCAGTCGTTTCTCTCAAGTCTGTTGAGATAAATAAAGGAGACAATTCGCCTAAGGCAGTGGTTCTCAACCTTCCTAAGGCCGAGACCCTTGCATACAGCTCCTCATGTGGTGGTGACCCCCAACCATGAAATGTTGCTCCTGTGATGCATCGTGATGTAAATATCCGCATTTTCTGATGGTGTTAGGCGACCCCTGTGAAAGGGTCGTTCAACCTCCAGAGGGGTCGCGACCCACAGGTTGAGAACCACTGGCCTAAGGCATGGTGGTACCCGGCCTGCAGTGGGCCCTCCACAATGTCATTGCCATCAAGTGCTAAAACTAAAACAGTGGCCAGGAGCCAGCTTCTGGCCCCAGCCAACTACAGGCTGGGGTGAGGAGGGGGAGCACACAGGGGTCAGGGGCTCATCACCTGACCTGAGATGATGGTCCAGGAGGACTTCTCCGGGCAGGTGATAGCTCAGATCTGTCTGAAGGATGAGAAGAGTCGGCCCGGTGTGGGAAGAGGCAGGAGGGCCAGCACGGAAGGAAGCCTGCTGGGTGCAGGATGGAGATGGGAGAGTGGTCGTCGCTCAGTGGGTCAGAGAAGGGACCGGAAGGCTGGGGACAGCAGATCCAGGCTGCAGATCCGCTGTCCCTGCTGCAGGTCGAAGGGACTCACGCAGGGAGTCTGGAGACCAGTGAGGAGGCGGCTGCAGGCCTTTGCTCACCATTCCAGCCCCTCGGGGTTCTGCCTTGGCCTGGCTGTCCCCTCTGCGGGGATGCCCTTCCCGAGGCTGCTGTTACGGATAAGGGGGACAGACGGTGCCACGACCCACTAACGGTGTGCCCGCCCACAGGTCCCAGGTGGCCCGGAGAGCAGTGGGCAGCGCTGCCGCCATGCCCCGTGGCATCGCCTCTGCCGGACGTCCCCCTCGCCGCCCCTGAATCCGGCCCAAGTTCAAGTCCAAGGCCCCCCGCAGTCCCTGAGCGCCATGAGCCACGGGCCGAGGCCCCGGCTGGCCGAGTCCCCGCAGCTGTCCAAAGGCAGCCTCCTGACCATCCTGGGCAGCCCGTCGCCCGAGCGCATGGGGCCGGCGGCCGACTCGCTGCCACCCACGCCGCCCAGCGGCACCCCCTCGCCGGGGCCGTCCCCCGCGCTGCCACCGCTGTCCCCCGCGCTGCCCCTGCCCCCCGCGCTGCTGGCCGACGGCGACTGGGAGAGCCGCGAGGAGCTGCGGCTGCGGGAGCTGGAGGAGGCGCGCGCGCGGGCGGCGCAGATGGAGAAGACGATGCGCTGGTGGTCCGACTGCACGGCCAACTGGCGGGAGAAGTGGAGCAAGGTGCGCGCCGAGCGCAACCGCGCGCGCGAGGAGGTGCGCCAGCTGCGCCAGCGCCTGGACGCGCTCACCAAGGAGCTGGCGGGCGCCCGGCGGGAGCGCCAGGAGGCGCAGGGCGAGTGCGAGGCGCGGGGCCGGGAGCTGGCCCGCCTGCGGGGCGCCCCGGGAGCCGACCCGGCCGCGCCGCCCGACGGGCCCCAGACGGAGCCCGAGCGGGAGCACGAGCCGGTGCGCGACGTGGGGGCCGAGAGGAGGCCGCAGAGCTGCCAGGTGTGTGTGTTGGAGAAGGGGTGGAGGGGGGGGTCGCTGCTGGGCAGGGGCCCTACCTAGCTCTGGGGTCCCAAAGTGGGAGGCTGCCCAAGCCCAGAGCCAGAAATGGGAAGGGCCTGGTGCCCCAAGAGGGTGCCCTGCTGTGGGGTGACCTGGTGGGGGGCTCCAGTCCACCTCCGTTCCGGAGACCTCGAGGGCAGAGGCCTGGGTGGCCAGCAGAACCGGGGGGCAGGGGGGTCAGCCCAGTGGAGCCAGAGCAAGTCTTAAGTGAGCACTTGCCGGGGACCCACTCATCAGCAGCAGAGCTGAGCCCAGTCATTCGCTCAACTTGAATTTGGGGGGAGAGGTAAACAGCACAAGCACCAAGGAAGGCCGGGAGGTGGGGGACGGGGAGGGCACCGGGAACACGGAGGAGTCCCCCCCTGCCCCCCGGATCAAGCTCTCCGGAAAGGGGTCCCGTTGAAGCGGAGACTGAGAGGACGCAGAGGAATTCGCCGTGAAAACCGAGGAGAGGCAGGCCCTCCGGGTGTGGCAGTGGCCGAGGGCCGGGGGAACTGGCAGCAACAGCTCCCGTCAGTCCGGGGGCACCTACACGGAGGCTCAGCGCTCGGTGTGCATCAGCTGGTCCAGCGGTCGGCACACTCCTGAGTCCACGGAGCCAAATGTCAACAGGACAACGGCGGAAATTTCCTTTTTTTTTTTCTATTTTTTTAAAATATATTTTATTGATTTTTACAGAGAGGAAGGGAGAGGAATAGAGAGTTGGAAACATCGATGAGAGACATCGATCAGGTGCCTCCTGCACGCCCCCTACTGGGGATGTGCCCGCCACCAAGGTCCATGCCCTTGACCGGAATCGAACCTGGGACCTTTCAGTCCGCAGGCCGATGCTCTATCCACTGAGCCAAACCGGTTTGGGCTGAAATTTCCTCTGAGAGCCCCATTTTTTAAACTTAAACTTCTTCTAACCCCGCTTCTTCAGAATAGACTCAGAGCCACAGTTTGCCGACCACGGGATTCTAGTTCCTTCTCACAGCAGCCCCCCGAGGTGCTTGCTTTACGGAGGACACCGAGGCATGGAGAGGTTCAGTTCCAGGGCCTCCCAGCTGGAGGCCAGTTGTTGGGGAACTGAACCCGGCGAACTCCAGAGTCCGTGGTAATAATGGGTGTGGCTGGCGCACTGACGGCGGGTGTGGAGGGCAGCGTCCCCCTGAGCCAGCGAGCCTGTCACCAGAAGGCCATCTGGGGACAGAGCCCAGGCTCGGGCTGCTTCTAGCTCCATCCCCAGACTGCAGCTCAGACTCTTGGTGGCAGCCGGAACTGGTTTGGCTCAGTGGATAGAGCATCGGCCTTCGGACTGAAAGGTTCGATTCCAGTCAAGGGCATGTACCTTGGTTGTGGCCACATCCCCATTGGGGGGGGGGTGCAGGAGGCGGCTGATTGATGTCTCTCTCTCATCGATGTTTCTGGCTCTCTCTCCCTGCTCCCTTCCTTTCTGTAAAAAGTTAATACAATATATTAAAAAAAAAAAAAGATTCTTGGTGGCTTCCTGCCAAGTCTCCTCCCTCCCCTGGCCAGCTCCCTCCCGCCCTGGAGGCTAGCGTGGGCCCTGCTACCTCGGAGTAGCTAAAACTCCCTCCTCCCCCAGCCGGCCTGGTGTTTGGGGGCGACAGTCATTGCCCTGCTGTGGGGCAGACCACGACAGCCCCTGCCGGCCGCCTCGGTCTCCTCCTGTCCCGTCCCGTCCTGTCCTGGCTGTCAATCACAGCCCGGGAGGTGCAGGTGCGGCCGGGAGAGCCCGGGGCTGCGGTCGGAGTTGTTTGCCAGCCCAGCCGCTTTGCTCCACAACCAGGACAAGCCCCATCCCTCCCTGTTTCCTTGTTGGTGACATAGAGCATTGGACCAGGTGGCACCTGAGACCCCCCACCATCACCCAGACTCCGAGATACAGGCGGAGTCGAAGCTCACTCCTTGGGGAGTCCTCGGAGGCCCTGTCCCAGGCTAGTAGGGGCTCTAAGAGCCAGGCAGGGAAGGGAGTGGCCCCCCTCGTCCGGAGAGGCCTGGGGAAGGCAGGCTGGAAGAGGGTGTCTGGGGTGTGTGGCCAAGGCAGGCCTTGGGGGCGGACAGGGCCAGGGCAGGGGGGCAGAGGGGACAGGGGCTTGGCATTGGGTTAATATCCCTCACAGCTTCCTGTCCAGGAGCTGGTTCTGCTTACAGGGCCACCTTAATGCTCGGCTCTACCATGTCACCTACCTCGAGATGCCTTAGTGTTTGCCCCTGAACAGTGGGTCTTTTTTTTTTAATTTTTTTAAAAATATATTTTATTGATTTTTCACAGAGAGGAAGGGAGAAGGATAGACAGTCAGAAACATCGATGAGAGAGAGACATCGATCAGCCGCCTCCTGCACACCCCACACTGGAGGTGTGCCCGCAAGCAAAGTACATGCCCCCCCGACCGGAATCAAACCTGGGACCTTTCAGTCCGCAGGCTGATGCTCTATCCACTGAGCCAAACTGGTCTCGGCGGAATCCCCTACTTCTACATTGATCCACACCAGTGTCCTACCACATGTCTGCATACTGACAGCGACAGGGAGCTCACTGCCTCTCCTGGGAAATCTTTCAGGATTCAGGGAACCCCGGTGGCCGACTCTTGTGCAGTTCCAGGAGAAAGGGGAGGCCCAGAGGAGGCTGTGTCGCCCGCCCCCCCCCCCCCCACTTTCTAGGATGCAGGGGCAGCCACAAAACAGGGACCTGGGGCCCAGCGGGGCTGTGTGACTTGCCCAAGCTTACCCCCTGGCTGATTCCAGACCCAGGGTCTGCCTGGCAGAGCCCAAGAGGCCTCAGCTGCCCCTGGTCCAGCTTTCCACCTTGGTTCCTGCAGGAGCTGGAGCTGGCGGAGAGCCTGCTGAAGAGCAGACCGGAGGAGCCCGAGGGCTGCTGGGAGACACGCAGTGCGGGGACCGGCGGCCCACGGGGCAGCTCGGGCCGCCAGGAGCGCAGCCGGCTGCCCTGGGAGGACACGGCTGCCCTGGAGGAGGAGGCCTCCAAGCTGACTGCCCTACGACTGCGGCTGGATGAGTCGCAGAAGGTGCTGCTCAAGGAACGAGAGTGAGTGCGGGGGGCAGGCAGGTGCCAGGGGGGTGGGGCAGGCACGTGCCAGGGCATGGGCCGGGCACCCTCAGCACCACCGCATGAACATCAGTGTCATGGAGCGTGAGACTCGCTGAAGGGGAGTGGTTCTATTTGGGCCTGAATTCTGCTGCATTAGAGCAGGGTGCTTATGCCTGAGGACCCCATGCTAGTTTTCTATTATTGTTATTATTATTATTATTAATTATTACTAGAGGCCTGGTGCACAAATTTATGCATGGGTGGGGTCTCTCAGCCTGGCTGGCCATTGGGGTGATTGCGGCCAGCAGGCTGGAGGGGAGGGACCACAGGAGGTTGGCTCCTTTGTTGAGCTTCTGCCCCCTGGTGGTCAGTGCACATCATAGCTACCAGCCAGTCATAATAGTCGCTTAGGCTTTTCTATAGAGAGATTAATTCAAATACAGTGGTACCTCGAGATACGAGTGCCCTAACATACGAGTTTTTTGAGATAGGAGCAGTCGAGCGAGCGATTTTTGCTTTGAAATACGAGCAACAGTTGAAATACGAGTAATCGTGCGGATCAGCCGGCTGCACACGACCCACCAGTTTACCGCGACTCAAGCGTCTCATAGTTTCCCATGCCTCAAGGTTACGGAACGAATTAAACTTGTATCTCGAGGTACCACTGTAATATGTAATATGCAAATCAGAGTGAGGTTCTAGATCCTTTTCACACCCATGTACGTGTTACCGGACGCAGGGTAATTCCTGGATGGGCAGGATGTCCTGGGCACCGCCAGGTTTTGGGTACCTCTGGTCCCTGCCCGCTAAATGAGCCTGTCATCGTGACAACCAAAAACATCCCCACGGGTTGCTAGCATGCCTCCTCTCAGAGCACTGTGTCAGAGTAGCGGAATATTAGACCCTCAGAAGGGGAACCGGGCGTGGTGGGGGATGGGGAGGCGCCGCGTGTAATAGTGAGTGCAGCTGTTGGTTGAGCGCTTACTGTGAGCTGGAGCCAGGCACCGTGCCTGTTACCAAGGGGTCCTCATTCATGAACAGGGTCACGGGAGAACTTGGGAATCCCACCCAGTGAGGATGACAAGAGGGGGGCCTCTAGATCCGAGGAACATTGGACAGTGTTTTCCAGCTTTTCTCTTTTTTTTAATATGTATTTTATTGATTTTTCACAGAGAGGAAGGGAGAGAGATAGAGAGCCAGAAACATCAATGAGAGAGACATCGATCAGCCACCTCCTGCACGTCCCCGACTGGGGATGTGCCCACAACCAGATACATGTCCTTGACCGGAATCGAACCTGGGAGCCTTTAGTCCCCAGGCCGACGCTCTATCCACTGAGCCAAACCAGTTTCAGCGTTTTCCAGCTTTTCTAATGGCAGAACCATGTTTTCGAGCCATGCCTTGCAGGGAACCACAGTGCATGAAACAGGAGCCGGGGTCATATCTGGCAAATGATTCTGGGGCCCCGGGAGAGAGAGGTCTCTGCCGGGGGTGGTCAGCTCCAGGGAGGCCTGGTCATCTCCACACCCTGCCCTTGTGGGAGGGGTATGGTTCCAGGAGAAATCCACTACTGGGGGCCCGCCACCGTGTGGGGTGCCAGAACCTTGAATGCCGAGGCAAGGACTTCGGGCTTGGGTTCTGCAGGCGCAGCATGCGGAGGAGGAGGAGGAGGAGGACTCTGAGCAGAGGGCACCCGTGGGCTCACCCCCAGGTCTCCCTCTCTCTGTCCCCTCCCCAGGGATAAACTGGCACTGAGCAGAAACATTGAGAAGCTGGAGGGGGAACTCAGCCAATGGAAGATAAAGTACGAGGAGCTGAGCAAGACCAAGCAGGAGATGCTCAAACAAGTGAGTCTTGTAGAGTCCCAGGGGGGCTTCCTGGAGGAAGCGGCACTGTGCTGTTGAATTTCAGCAGTGAGAGCGCATACAAAAAGGGAGTTCATTGTCAAGCACTGGCAGTCTGAGTGTCGGGGTGGGCAATGTCCCGGCATTCAGGACCTCACCTGGAGGAAGAGGACCAGGGGAGGACTGGCAGGAACCAGGAAGATAAATTCATCATCTGTGCAGTAGTCAAAACAGTATGAGAGGGATACGGGGTGGCGGGTCAGGAAAGGCCTAAGAAGGTGACATTGGAGGCAAGACCTAAACGGATTAGAAGAAGCCATTCTGGAGGAGATACGGGGGCACCGTTCCCAGCAGAAGGCACAGCAGAGGCAAAGGTCCTGGGGCCAGAACAAGCCTCACGTGTCCAGGAAATGAGCCAGTGTGGCCTGAGGGTAGTACGTGGGAGGGGAGGCCGCAAGGAGAGCTTTGTAGACCGGAACGAAGGGGAGGCGTCTGCTGGTGCCTTCAGTGAGCGCCAACTGCATGCGAGGTCTCACGGAAGCCTTGTGGCAGTCAGGCGGCGGTCCCCATTTCGGTCCCCATATTGTAAGGGAGGCCATTGAGGCTGCAGCCAGCAGAAACTCAGCCTCCCCACCACCGTGTGGCACACGCAGAGCAGGCAGGGGTCCGTCTAGGCAGCCCTTCCCGCCTCCTGTGCGGACCCCCATGGCCACCAGGGGGCACAGCCATCCCAAGAAAATGGGCTAAGTCGGCTGTACTTCTGGAGACCACAGACCTCAGAGCCTGCCTCTGCTCTGAAAGGGACACTGGCCGTAGGGAAACTCCTAAAATAGACTCCCAGACCCACCCTCGTCCTCCTGAATCACCATCATCTCTGGGACTTGGGTTTAGGACTCTGTCTTTTTAATTTTTTTTTATTTATTTTTTATGTTTTATTGATTTTTTTTACATAGAGGGATAGAGTTAGAAACATCGATGAGAGAGAAACATCGATCAACTGCCTCCTGCACGCCCCCTACTGGGGATGTTCCTGCAACCAAGGTACATGCTCCTGACCGGAATCGAACCCAGGACCTTTCAGTCCCCAGGCCAACACTCCATCCACTGAGCCAAACTGGTTTCGGCAGGACTCTGTCTTTTTAACGTTTCTAAATTGTGAAGTGCGATCACTTGCAGGAAGTGAAGAAAACGCAAACGCGCCCTTTCACAGATCACCTACAAAGGTTCGCTTTGTATCTGACTTCCTTCCCTCACCGCATGTGTGCAAGGCCATCCCGTCACCACACGCACAGCGCAGGAGTTGGTTGCTTTTCGCTGCTGTCCCCAGCGACGCTGCCCTATGTCCAAGCGCCCCCCGGGGATTCTGCTGCGCCAATCCGACACCCACACGTAGACCGTGTTCAGCCAGTGTCCGTGGAGGGCTCCCTGATGTCAAGGCCACACAGGGGCACAGACAGACAGCTCTCTGTCCTCCCAAGAGAACATTCTAGTGGAGGAGGAACCCCTGCAGGTGGGAGGACAGCAGAGGCCTCCCTGAGCAGGGGGCCTTTAGGCCAAGGCCTGAGAATGAGAAGAGTCCATGCTGCCGGACACCCCAGAAAAAGCGTGAGGCAGAGGGAGCCGCAGGTGCAAAGGCCCTGGGATGGACAGGGTGTGTCTGAGGCTTAGAAAGGAGGCCATGCAATGAACTCGGAGGAAGGAGGTGGGAGAGCTTTGGGAGACCATAGGGAGGGGTCGGGCCTTACCCTGAGGAGCCTGGGATGGGGACATGATTGCATGTCTCTGTTTAAAAGCTCACTCTCGGCGACCGTTGTTGTAGAAAAATGGGTTGATGGAGGGTTAGGAGAGGACACTAGATGGTAATGAGGTAGGAAATGAGAGAGGTCGGTGGTCAGATTCATGGTCCGTTCTGCACACCCGGTGGCCCATTGGGGTACCACCTCTTCGCTGGGCACTCCTCACCAGTGCCCCCCCCCCCTCAGAACTGGTTCTGGGTGCTGTCTCCCGCAGCTCAGCATCCTGAAGGAGGCGCACCAGGACGAGCTGGGCCGCATGTCCGAAGACCTGGAGGACGAGCTGGGGGCGAGGTCCAGCATGGACAGGAAGATGGCCGAGCTGAGGGGCGAGGTGGGGCCGCCGGCGGGACCCGGGAGGGCTGGGGCGCCAGGGGTCCCTGGCTCAGTCATCTGGGCTCTTGAAAGAGGCCTGGTGCACTAAGGCAGCGGTTCTCAACCTGTGGGTCGCGACCTCTTTTGGGGGTCAAACGACCCTTTCACAGGGGTCGCCTAAGACCATCGGAAAATGCAGATATTTACATCCTGATGCGTAACAGTAGCAAAATTTCATGGTTGGGGGTCACCACCACATGAGGAACTGTATGCCAGGGTCGTGGCCTTAGGAAGGTTGAGAACCGCTGCTCTAAGGGATCCAGGCACTTCCCCCCCGCAGGTGTACCCCGAACTGCAGGGAGCAGTTCCTCTCCCACACAGAGGCCCAAAGCACCCTCACATCCTGCACACATGGACTAGCCCAGGTTAATTATAGCCACTGCAGCTGGAGCTGCTTCCTGGAGCCAAAAATGGCTCCCAGAGGAGTGGCCGGGGGGAGAGGGGAGGGTCGTCCAGCTCAGGCCCTTCCGTGCCCCTTCCCCAGGGACCCTCACCCCGCCCCGCCCTGTTGCAGATGGAGCGGCTGCAGGCGGAGAACGCCGCCGAGTGGGGTCGCCGAGAGCGGCTGGAGACGGAGAAGCTGGGCCTGGAGCGGGAGAACAAGAAGCTGCGGGCGCAGGTCGGCGACCTGGAGGAGGCGCTGGCCCGGCGGCGGCGGCAAACGGCCAGCGCCCTGGACTGCGACCTGCGGGCCAGCCAGGCCGCGCTCTTCGAGAAGAACAAGGTGGGGGGGCGTGGCCACGGCCTACCTCCCCATCCAGTCAGGGCAGAGCACCCCCTGTGCACCCAGTGTCAGCCCGCCGGGACCCGGGCAACCCTGAAGGGACAACGAAGGACAGGGGCTGCTCCTCCTGGGCACCCACGCTGGGTCTCGGGCTCAGTGATCGTGGCAGTACCTGCATTTATTTTATTTTTATTTTTTTTAATATATTTTATTGACTTTTTACAGAGAGGAAGGGAGAGGGATAGAAAGTCAGAAACATCGATGAGAGAGAGACATCGATCAGCCGCCTCCTGCACGCCCCCTACTGGAGATGTGCCCGCAAGCAAGGTACATGCCCCCGACCGGAATCGAACCTGGGACCTTTCAGCCCGCAGGCCGACGCTCTATCCACTGAGCCAAACCGGTCTCGGCGGTACCTGCATTTATTGAGCGCCTACTGTAGGCCCGACGCCGGTGCTATGTGTCCGTTATGTCACTCCATCCTCTCAACGGTCCTTCCGTTTATGCAACAAATGTGTGCACCCAAGACTCCAGGCCTCAGCCCTCCCCTGAAACCTGACTCAGCTCCACTCGCCTGCTGGACACCCATGTCATTCCCTGTAGGCACCTCAAAGTCACACATGCAACAGGGAACCATGAGTCACCCCCCTAGGCCTTCTCACCTCCAGCTGCTCAGCCAAACCTCTCGTGCTGGTATTTCAGCAGCAGGTGGAGAGACTGCGGGGAGAGGGACCCCCAGCACCCCTCCACCTGCCTGACACGGTGCCCTCGGACACTGAGCCCTCCCCTCTCCTCCCTGCAGGAGCTGGCAGACCTGAAGCACGTGCATGGCAAGCTGAAGAAACAGTTCCAGGAGAAGGTGGCCGAGCTGGCACATGCCAACCGGCGGGTGGAGCAGCACGAGGCGGAGGTGAAGAAGCTGCGGCTGCGGGTGGAGGAGCTCAAGAAGGAGCTGGCCCAGGCCGAGGATGAGGTGAGCACCCTGAAGCCCGGGGGGCGGCTTCCGGACCCCAGCTCCAGGAGGAGTGTCACTCCGTGCCGAGGTCCCCGCGCCCGGCCTGAGCCTGCCTCTCAGGACGCGCACAGGGTAGAGAGAGAGGGTGGGCGGGTGATGGATGGATGGCAGAGCAGTGTGCGGGGAGGAGGGTGGGAAGAAAAATGGACAGACAAGGCTGATGAGCGGGTGAAGAGATTAATGGGTGGATGAGTGGGTAGCCCGTAGGTGGTTAAATGGAAAGACAGAAGGATCGCTCCAGGAACGGATGAAACACAGATGCGCGGGGGACTGGGCGGACAGATGAACGGGAGAGGGAGAGAGGATGGGGGGGGAAGGATGGATGGATGAGATGTGGCAACAGAGGTCGGATGGGTGATTGGGTGGATCGATGGGTGATGGGTGAGTATATGGACAGCGGAAAGATGGATAGACCCCTGACTGGATCAGTGGGTGGGAGAAGGGATGGACAGGGAAAGAAGGACAGAAGGATGGGTAGATGGAGAGACAGGTGTGTCTGTCTGGGGGAGAACGGAAGGACACAGGGACGGGCAAGGTGAAGGGGTGGCAAGTAGATAAATGAATGCTGAGTGGGTACGTGGGGATCTTCAGAGGCAGATGGATGTTTCCGTGGATGAATGGTCACAGGGGACAGACTGATGAGGGTGGATGGGCAGGTAGGTTGATGGATGGGTCAGTCGCATGGAGCATTGGGGGAGGGGTGGGCTCCGAAGGGAGGGGCTGCGGATGGAGGAGAGCCCACGGGATGCTTCCCTGGAGGAGGTGGGCCTTGGTCTAGGCCTCGAGGTGACAGGGCCTGCTCTCCGGGAAGGACATTCCCCGGGGGGATGGCAGGAGGGGGCCAGGCTGGCCCAGGCGAGGTGACCCCAGGCTGTTGGCCCTGCTCACCCCGCAGCTGGACGAGGCCCACAACCAGGCGCGGAAGCTACAGCGGTCGCTGGACGAGCAGACGGAGCAGAGCGAGAACCTGCAGGTGCAGCTGGAGCACGTGCAGTCTAGGTGGGCCCCCACGTGCACCCCTGGGGGGCGGGGCTCCATCAGGGCGGGGATTCCTGGCCTGGGCGCAGAAGCAGGGCAGAGAGACTTCCAGCTAAAGGAAACTTCCTCCCCTTCTCCCCCTCCCCTCTCCTCTGGACAGGGGCCGAGCTGAGCTCCTCGAGAGGAGAAGGGGGAGAAGGAAGAGGGCCGGGCCCCCTGGGGCCAAAATCCTGTCACCTCCAGGCAGGAAGGGCCGGGGCCAGGAAACCAGGGAAGCGGGGTGAGCGCAGGAAGTGAGACCAGCTGGGACCCTGGAATTGTCTCCTGTAGCCGGAGAGCAGGAAGGGTGGCCAAAGAGGTCGAGGTCAAGGCCAAGGTGGGGTAACGGGTAGGACCCAGGGGCTGGGGAAAGCCTTGGACAAGAAAAACAAACAGCTGGGGGGGCCAGCTGGGATCAGAGGAAACGGAGGAGCCCCAGCCTGGTGGTGGGCCGAGTCCTCAGACAGAACATAGTGTCTGGGGATCCCACCAGCGCACTCTGCATTTCTCCCCTCCCCCGCCCCCATCCCAGCACCCAGTGAATTGTACCCTCTCTCTTACACCCCTTAGAGAGCCCTAAGATATCAGAGAGCATCGGGTCAAAGCCCCTCCCCACTTCACAAGCCCCTCCTACCTGAGGGGCCTCCTAACCACGACCCTCACCCCCTCTTCCTGGGCTGGGCCCTGGGAAGGCCCTTACGCCCACCCTCTTAGGTCACGGGATAGTGGGGGCGGGGCTCTGCCGGGAGGGGCAGGGCTGGCTCCATAGAAGAAAAAAGGGTGCTCTTCGGGCACCTACTCAACCTCTGTGTGTGTGCCCGTTTCCTCACCGGTAAAATGGGGGCGATAGTAGCTCTTCCCTCGGGGTTGTCAGAATTCGAGGAACTGTGTGTGTGCCCGTTTCCTCACCGGTAAAATGGGGGCGATAGTAGCTCTTCCCTCGGGGTTGTCAGAATTCGAGGAACTGGTGTGTATCTGGCCCGTCATCAAAGCCGCACAGCTGCCAGCGGGTGGGGGACGCGGAGTGGGTCAGATGCTGTGCTGCCAGAATCCTGCTCCTTCCTGTAAGAAGGGAAGGGAGAGAGATTTTTTTTTTTAAATACAGTGGTACCTCGAGATACGAGTGCCCTAACATACGAGATTTTTGAGATATGAGCCGTCGAGCGAGCGAGTTTTGCTTTGAAATGTGAGCAACATTTGAGATAGGAGTCATCGCTCGGATCGGCCGGCTGCACACGACCCGCCAGTTTACCGCGACTCGAGCGTCTCATAGTTTCCCACGCCTCAAGGTGACGGAGCGAATTAAACTCGTATCTCGAGGTACCACTGTATATTTCATTGATTTTTTACAGAGAGGAAGAGAGAGGGATAGAGAGTTAGAAACATCGATGAGAGAGAAACATCCCGACTGGGGATGTGCCCACCACCAAGGTACATGCCCTTGACCGGAATCGAGCCTGGGACCTTTCAGTCCGCAGGCCAGCGCTCTATCCACTGAGCCACACCGGTTTTGGCGGGCGAGAGATTTTTTTCTAGGCCTTTGGCCGATGAGGAAACGTAAGGCCCACGAGGGTCAGTCCTTCCACAGGCACCCCTCCACGCCTTGGCCATCTGCGCCCTTTTTTAACTAAGCGCCTACTGTGTGCTGCTGTGTGCCGAGCTTCTGGGCAGGGTGCCGGCGATGGAGCCAGACCAGCAGCCGGGTGGCCGGGCCAGCCACGCCTCCGCCTCCGCCTCCCCTTCTGCTGGGGATGTCGCCTATAAAGCGCTGGGCAGGGGCCCCGGCGGGAGTCCAAGTCCCTCTGGCCGTGTCTGGCCAGCTCTGCCCACTCCCCCGCCCCGGCACACACCCCATAAAAGGCTGCCGGCCCCCGGGGCCTTCCCGCCTTCTCTCTCTCTCGGCCACATTCTTGGGGAGCCGTAAACTCCCAAAATGGACCGCCAGGCGCTGCCCGGCCTCTCAAGTGCTTCTTCCACTGGGGCGGGCGGGCGCGGCGGCCAGGACCGATGCTCACTCCCTTCTCCAGCTCTCTGAGCTCTAATGTTCCGGGCGGCGCACTAAATCACCCCGCGGTAATGGAGGCCCCTGGCCGCGCCCCTCCCGCCGCGTGAATAATTCATGCTTCCTGTAAGAGGCCGCCAGGCTGCCACTCTGCCGGGGGTTGGGGGGTTGGGGGGTGTGGGGGGGAGATCGCAGGCTCAGCTCTTCTTCCCTGGGCCCTGGTGCGCCTGGTGCGTTTGGCTTTGGAACATGAGTGTGGGAGGAACTGGGGTGGGCGCTTTCTCAGAGACCCTGGGGCTGGAGGGGGCTGAGACCTCCCCCCTACCCCACCCAGAGAGTGAGTGGTCCTTAGAGCCGGGCTGGGGTCGGGCTCCCAGGAGTGTGACCTTGAGCAGCCGCTCACCTCTCCAAGCCCCCCGCCCAGTGGTTCTCAACCTTTCTAAGGCCGCGACCCTTTAAGACAGCTCCTCATGTGGTGGTGACCCCCAATCATAAAATTATTTTTGTTGTCACTTCATCACTGTCATTTTGCAACTGTGACGAATCGTATCTGTGTTTTCCAACGGTCTTAGGCGACCCCTGCGAAAGTGTTGTTCGACCCCCAAAGGGGTCGCAACCCACAGGTTGAGAACCGCTGCCCCAGCCCACTCTCTGGGCAAATGGCTCACCTGCCCGGTACCTCGGTTTCTTTGTCTGTAACCATGGAGGTGATCAGAGCACCTCCTGTCATTTCAGGGGCCCCTGGGAGGAGGCGGGGGGGGGGGGTGAGGTCATGTTTGTAAAAGGCCCAACCTGGTGCCTGGCAGCGGGAGGCTGCTGTCAGCCCAGCGGGTGAGCCCCACACCCTGACCCCCGCTGTCCCCCCCCCCGCCCACCCCCCAGGCTCCGTCGGCAGCAGCAGAATGCCCCCCTCTTCGGGAAGATCCGCAGCGCGCGCTTTGGCCCCGAGGAGGCCGGGGACGGAGCCAGCGACCTGGACGAGGACGAGGACCTGCAGCTCCAGGTGGCCTAGAGCTCGGGGGCTGGCCCCAGGCCACCGCCCCTCTGGGCGCTCCGGCTGACCGGCCCCTCCCTGCTGCAGCCGCCCCTCCTCACCCCGGGAAGCCCCCCTACCAGCATCCAATGTTTATATATATAGATATATATTTTTATATATGTGCCTGGTGCTATACACACAATCACGCCCCAAAGCCTGATCTCGGCTCCCCCCCGCCCACCAGGACTTTCATGGAGGGAGGGAGGGAGGGAGGATGGTGGGGTGTCAAGAGAAGGCTGTTGGGTCCCCAACCCAAGCAGCCTCTCTGAGCTTTGGCGGGAGCTGTTCTCTTCCGTACAATGTGATAAACCCGGTCTTTTGTAATAAATGAGTGGAGGTTCTTGGGGTGGAGTCCTGAGCGGGAGGCGGATCTGGGCAGGCGGTGTGGGGGAGACGGCATCGGCCTGCACCCAAGTTCAAAAAAGACCACGTGGCTGAATGAATGAGTGAATGTGAGAAGGGAGGAAGGAATGAACAGCTGAGCTGCGGGATGGTCTGGGACCCAACTCCTCTGAGGGGAAGGGGATCGGATGGTGCCCGTGTTCTCTGGAGGAGTCTTTTAAGTCTGGCGTCGATGGGTTCAATCTCAGCTCGGCCCTTTACTAGCTGCGCGACGTTGGGGAAGTTGCTGGCGCTCTCAGAGCCTCAGTTTCTCTACCTGTACGCCAGATGTCCTCCGGAGCCATCCTGAGAACCAGGTGGGTTCACCTGGAGCTCAGTAAAGGTTCATTCTTTTTTTTTTTTTAAGAGCTTTATTCTGTATACATTTGCTTTCTAAATATATATTTTATTGATTTTTCACAGAGAGGAAGGGAAAGGGATAAAAAGCCAGAGAAACATCGATGAGAGAGAGACATCAATCAGCCGCCTCCTGCATGCCTCCTACTGGGGATGTGCCCGCCACCAAGGTACATGCCCTTGACCGGAATCGAACCTGGGACCTTTCAGTCCACAGGCCGACGCTCTATCCACTGAGCCACACCGGTTTTGGCCAGGTTCATTGTTCTTGAAGTGCTCGAAGGTCTGCCCTGGAGAGGAGGGATGTGCCAGCTGGGAGGGATGCAGTTCAGGTGACTGGTCGTTTACCCAGAAGTGAGGGTAAACAATAAACAAGACCTCCTTTTATCTTTTCCCCTGGCCCTGCTCCGGGGAGTGAAATTATAGGTAATTTGAAGTTTATTTTGGATACCTGATCTCTAAGTCCTCTGTAACCGACAGACTGACATTAAACCTGGTGGGAACTGTTATTAACACAGCAGCACGCATTTCTGAGCCTTTGCAAGTGGAGGCAGCATTGGAGCCACCTGCCCGTGATGAGACCCTTCAGTGAAGCCCCAGGGCCCGGTTTCTGTGACAGGAGGCTGTCAGAATTGAGTTCCCTGTGTCGGGGGTGCAAGGAGAGGCTGGGCTCCCTGCCAGGAGTGGGGAGCAGCCTTCAAGGACTTTCTAGGTATTATTATTTTTTTATATATTTCATTGATTTTTTACAGAGAGGACGGGAGAGGGACAGAGAGCTAGAAACATCGATGAGAGAGAAACATCCATCAGCTGCCTCCTGCACGCCCCACCATGGGGATGTGCCCACAACCAAAGTACATGCCCTTGACTGGAATCGAACCTGGGACCTTTGAGTCCGAAGGCTGACGCTCTATTCACGGAGCCACACCGGTCTTGGTTCAAGGGACTTTCTTGAGGCTACAACCAGGGGAAGCCATGAGCCTTGGGGGGCTGACAGGAGGGCAGAGGCAGGCCAGGAGCCCAGCCGGGGGTAATAAATCCGGGCATTGAATCTCTGCCTGTGGCCAGGCCTAAACGGACAATGCCCGTGAGGTGGGGTTTGCTGTTAGGATGGGAGGCCCCTCTCCCCTCCTGGGCTCCAAGGGGGAGAGGATGGAGTTAGGGACATCCAGCCATGGGGATCCCCACTCCCCCCCCCCCCCCAGTGGGTCTTTCCCCATGAGCCAGGGCCATTGGAAAAGGGGCCGCAGGAAGAAGACCATTTCCTGCCAGGGGTCTTTCTGTTTTCTCTCCCAAACAGGAAGTGGGGCCCAGAAGAGGCTGAGAAGGCTGCCCTTTGACCCCTGGGAGCTAGGAACCAGGCTCTCACTGACAGCAGCCCTGAGAGCCGCCTCCCCACCCCACCCCCACCCCCACCCCCAGGCAGACATGCCATTCCCAGACACAGAGCAGACCGGCGGCTGGCTCCCCCAGACTCCCTGGCACCGCCGGCGAGATAGTGTTGAGCAGGGGCCCCATTTCAGCCCCTGTTGTGGGAGGGGCTGCTCCCGAGAATGTCAGTGAGGAGGGGTCTGCCCTCCCACCTCCTTTATCCCCGGGAAACCCAAGACTCAGGGAGGCGGCCACAGGCAAAGGGCCGCTGGATCGCCGGGCCTGGACGGCGGCTACCTCCCTGCACGGGCCTTCCATCCCCGAGGTCATGGTGGCGGCAGCGTCTGCCAACGGAAGTACCCACTCTGGCTCCCGATGCTGTAGAAACGAAGGCATTGCTCATACGAGTCATGGGGTTTTCTCATAAAAGGAGAGGTTTCTCTCTCTGAGAAGCCAGCACACTCCCACATGGACACGGCGGCTAGGCTGAGGGCCGGCGCTCCCTGCCCTGGGCACAGGGACCCGTGGGCACGCTCTGCAGCCTCGCCCTACGTCCACCTCACTTCCCTGACCGCCTGGCCCCTGGAGGCCTGTGGGTGTTCTTCCTCCGACCGGGCCCAGTCTCCCCTGGAGCAGGTGAGGAAGCGGGGAAAGGAGCCGTGGGAAGAGCGTCAGGCCGTGTCCACGCGTCACTCGTGACCTCAGAGCTCTGACAGGCCCCTCGTCACCTCGGGGATGGCCGCTACCGTCCTGAGCCCTGCCCGGAGGCGGGCACTCCTCTCCCCTCACTTCCCTCTGACTCATATATCGGAAAAATATCTGTTTTCCGATGGTCTTAGGCGACCTTGCTAGCAGTTTTCAACCTGTGGGTCACGACCCACAAGTTGAGAACCGCTGCTGTAGAGCCTAAGACCATCAGAAAACACAGATATTTATGTTATGATTCATTAACAGTAGCAAAATTACAGTTATGAAGTAGCAACAAAAATAATTTTAAGATTGGGGGTCACCACCACATGAGAAGCTGTATTAAAAGGTCACAGCATTAAAAAAGGTTGAGAACCGCTGCCACTGAGGAGGGAGAGGCTCCCAGGAGCGGGTGAGGATGCCCAGGCCACGCAGCTGGTGGGTGGTGACTCTCTCATTCCAGGTCAGGTGCTGGCGGCCAGACCCACACTCCTCACGACGCCCCTCCAAGGCCAGGCCCCCCTGCGGTGCCCCTCCTGCCCCCTGCAGCGGTCTGCAGCCAAGATGAGCTTCCTCGCTGCCAGCCTGCTGGTCCCTCCCCGACCCGAGTCCCACCAGCCCTTCCCGTCATTCTGAGAGCGTCGGTGGGTGGCCACTTGCCTGCTTCTCTGGCCTCAGCAGCCAGCACAGGGCCCTGGGCCTCGTGGGCATCCTAAAACGAAGGTTCTCAACCTGTGGGTCGCGACCCCTTTGGGGGTCCATCGACCCCATCACAGGGGTCGCCTAAGACCATCCGAAAACACAGATATTTACCTTACGATTCACAACAGTAGCAAAATTACTGTTAGGAAGTAGCAAAGAAAATGATTTTATGGTTAGGGGTCACCACCACATGAGGAGCTGTATTAAAGGGTCATGGTATTAGGAAGGTTGAGAACCGCTGTCCTAAAAGGAAGGGAAGAAGGAGGGTGGATGGGTGGATGGGTGGATGGTAGAAGGTTAAAGCCAGAACCACTCCCATCCCCCACCCCAGTCCCACTGCAGTACCTGCAGGACCTGTTCTGTTGGGCCTTTCTGCTGGTCAGCTAAGCTTCCAAGAAAGCCAGGGTGGTAGCCCGGGGGCAGCCCCGTCCCGCCCCCGCCTCCTCAGCTGCCTGGACCGGCTGGGCTGGAGAACTGGCTGGAGAGCCGGCTGGGCCAGATCCTGCCCCTCCTCCCCCCCAGCCTGAAGCTCAGGCCCCTGGAACCTGCTCTGAAGGCCCGGCCTTCCCAGCTCTCCCGCTGAGCTGGCTTTTGCTCAGCCCGACTGACCGACCGACCGACCGACCGACCGACCATCCTCCCTCCCAAGCAGACGCTGGGGCTCCCTGCCTCACATCCTCCCTAAGAGCCAGAGCCCCTGGCGCCCCAGCCCTCCCTCCAGACCAGCCTGCCTTCTAGACCCGGCTGCGTCCTGATTGGCTGTGTGCTTTCTAGCAAGCCCCTGCGCCTCCTCTAGAGCAGCGGCTCTCAACCTGTGGGTCGAGACCCCTGGTCGCCTAAGACCCTCGGAAAACACAGATATTCACATCACGATTCATCACAGTAGCAACATTACAATTATAAAGTAGCAACGAGGATAATTTCCTGGTTGGGGGTCACCACCACATGAGGAACTGTATGCTCTCGAGGCTTTGGTTTGCGCATCTGTAAAATGGAAACCAAAGAACTGGCGTGTCCAGACCCACGTCCAGCAACATGACCTGACTGGTAGTGTGATTTCCCCGGCTTTCCTCCCGCTCTCATCCCCTCCCAGGACCTCAGTGCCCGGTGCCTGGGGGCCCACAGCCGCCCTGGCACCCCTCCGCTCTGGGACAGCGAGCGAGGGAGGCAGGGAGGGAGGGGGCCGGAGGCTGAGGCGGCACCAGCTGGAGCTGTCAGCCCGTCCCCCCCCCCCACTCTGCCACCACCACCACCCAGCCTCCTCCTCGGCGGCTAATTGCAGGGTGAGGAGATGCCAGCTGCCTCCCAGGCCCCAGGCGGGCGCCTCCCTGTAGAGCCAGGGGAGGGGTGTGGGGGGAGGAGGCTCCCTGGAAAGCCTCCGGGTCCTGGGGGCCCCCCCCCCGAGGCCCTGGGGGTGCTCTCCATGGTGCTCAGACGCCCCCTGCCCCGGGGGAGGGGGCCACAGAGGAGTAAACACGAGGCCTCCTCCTGTGCTCCCCTTCCCCAGGCTTCCCCCACGTCAGAAGAGCATCCTGGCCACCCCTCCTCCACGGAGGACCGGGCGAGGCTCTGGCGGCTGGGCAAACACAGCCTCCCCCACATCCGGTGCGGGGAGTGCTCCAGATTCCCTGTTCAGCACGTCCACCCCGAACCCGGGTCACAGGGCCCCGCTGACCCAGGAGACAGCGCCCAGCCCCGTGCTCTGGCCTCTCTCCCTCCCCCGCTGGCTGGTCCGGCTCTCCCAGCGCCGTCTTGTACATGCCCTGGGCCGGGCCAGCAGCGGCGGCCGGGCAGACGGGTGGTGGCTTCACAGTGATGGTGCGACTCAATGCTGGCACCTGGACCTCGAGCTCTGAGGGTGGGGGTCCCGCCTCTGGGACTCTGGGGCTCCCCCCCCCGCCCCGGAAAGGAGCAGAGCCTGCAGAGCCCAGGTCCCCGCTGGGGTGCCTTTCACTGTCATCATCCCAATGACCCGGAGGTGGACAAAGACAAGGTGGGAAACCCAGGCCCAGAGAGGAAAGGGACCGGGCAGGGTGTGACAAGGCCGGGATGGAATCGGGACAACAGAAAGGCCACATGATCTCAGCGACCCGTCCTCGGCCCAGGCCTGAGCCGGCTCAGAGCTGGTCTCCATAATGTTCATGGGAGGGAGGGGAGGAAGAGTGAGCTGGTGCAGACAAACGCCCTCCTCAGCCACTTCCCTTCAGACGCTCCGCCAGGCCCTTGCACCCTGCACCCACCTGGGCAGGCAGGAGGAGGGGACCCATTTCCGAGGGGAGGACACGGAGGCCCAGGGAGCAGAGTAGCTCCTGCCAGAGCCCCCCGCCCCCCGTCTCCTTGAAAGGAGGTCTTCACCCTTCACGTCTGGGACCTTCATTATAACAAGAGAGAGAGAGAGAGAGCAGCCAAACAGATGTCCATCTGCCTGCACCCCCAACCAGGCAAGAAGCTCCGCCTCCTGAGCCTCGGTGTCCACCTGGGTCACCCGGTGCCCAGAGGATTAGAAAGGGCATTGGTCAAGCCCGCGGCCTGGGCTTCAGCAGCCAGCAGTATGGTCCGTCCACTTGGGTCAAGGTCACCCGTCATGTCTGTGTGGAGACCAGGCATCAGCCACACTGGAGAGGGGATCCTTGTCCGGGATCTGGCTGTGCCCGCGAGGACCAGTCCCCTCAGCCACACTCAGCTCCCCCGGCTCTCAGTCCAATACCAGAAACCTCCACCTGGTCACGGGCCCAGGGGCCCAGGGATCTTCATTCCAGGACGGGGGGTGGGGCTTGGAGGTACCACTGGGAGACCAAAGGCCCCTTTGTTCCTGGACCACCCTCCCCTCCCACCCATCCACCCACCCCAGGGCCTGACAGGTTGGAGGTAGGTCGGTAACAAAATCCCTTGGGAATTTGGCTGGTGAGAACACTTGATCAGATGGGGTTTATCTGATCGCCCGGTCCCTGAGGGGTAAACTGAGGAAGCTGCCAATCGGCCGGGGGGAGAGTCAGAGAGAGAAGAGACCGTCTGCCTGCTCCTTCCTTTGATGATCGTGACAGCCAGCGAGGCGATTACAGGGGGGATCCGACCTTCCCGGTGAGAAAGTCCAGCCTGGGACCCTGAGCCGCATCCTGATGAGGTCTCACCGAGGCTAAGAAGCAGATCTGAACCAGCCCCCCCCCCCCCCCCCCAATCCCCCCACCCCCACAGCCCGCTCTCCAGGGCGGACGCTGGTAACCATCACACCAGAGGCTTCTGTGCTTTGAATGTAACACGCCCGTGAACCTCCGTCTCGGTCCCTTGACATGGATTGTTCCAGATGGCTGGCTTCTCCTGGTGTAATTACCGGCGTAGCCACCTGGCTGGTGCTGGCTTTCTGCTCCCTGGCTAGCCTGTGAGTCCCCTGGAGGCTAGAATGGGGTCCTTTGGGGTCACCCTGGTGCCCCAGCACCTATGCCTGCCACCTCACAGGAGCTCCCCACACGTTTGGCGAATGAATGAATGAATGAATGAATGAACAAATGAAGGAATGACCTTCCAGGTTCCCTCTCAGGCCCAAGGCCCGTCCAGAGGCTCCGGTCGGTCAGAGGCAACAAGAGGTGAAGTTATAAACCAGGGCCGGCGGCACACGGCCCCTGCAAAGTTTTTTTGAGAGGAAACTCAAGAGATGCGGCGCTATTAAAAATTGATATTTCAATGAGATAATCCCTCTGCTTGGGCTTTTAATTGATTGTCTAAAAAGCCTTCCTCTGTTGTTAGGCTGCTGGATTCACCGGGACCATTAATTCTTTTATGGGCAATCAGACCCAGATGGAGTGGAAGGGCTGCTTCAAAAAGGGGAACCGAGGCGCCAGGGACACATATCGGGGGGCGCCCAGGACCAGGGGAGGGGATGTGGCCCTGGAGCTGGCCTGGGCTCTGAGACCTGGCCTGTCACACACACACACACACACACACACACACACACACACACACACACACCGGCCCCAGGGCACAGCCTTGAGGAGCAGGAGGTGTGGACTCCAGGGAGCAACAGCTGTGAGGTAGACCCCCCCAGGGAATTGGGGACCCCTGGGCCCCCTCCCCCGCCACTCAAGGCCAGGACCCCACTATCCCAGGCCTCTGTTCCCACTCTGTCCTTAGCGGGCTGGGGCCGCCGGAGGTGGACAAGGAAGTGCAGGTTAGTGGGAGTCGAGAAGTCTGGGTCCTGCCCCTTCCCCGCTCTGGGCCCCGGTTTCCTCCTCCGTGCCATGGGGGTGCCACGGGCACCTGCAGTGTCCAGGGGCGGCTTTGAGGGCAGAACCGGGACGTCTCAGCTCCTTCTCCTGGCTGTGCAGCGGCCCTCAAATCTGTGCCCACCCCACAGCCCTCTCTCCCTCCCTCCCCAAGGTGACCTTTCCACCTCTTTTCTCTTCTTTCCCCCCCTCCCTCCCAGGTGGCTCTGAGTCAGCTCCACGCTCTGCTGCCACGCTGGGGGCCGCAGAGGTGTTCCGTGCGCACCTGTCTGCCTGTCTGCCGGGTCCCGGGCGGCGTCTGTCTCTCCGCCACCCCATCCATCCATCACTGCATCCGCCTGACAGGCAGCCGCCACGCAGCCCCACCCAGTGGGTCCCCGGCAGCAGCGGCAGCCAAAACGGGCTCAGCCTCGGCTGCCTGGCCCCGGGGATCTTTCCTGAGTGTCTTGCCCGTGAGCTGGCCTCCCTCCCTCTCTCTCTCCGCTACCCCCTGCTCCTGGGGCCTCTTTCCTGGGAGGGAGAGGCTGGCCAGGCAGGGCGGGCTGCCTGGGCGTGGGGCCTGTGGGGGTTCACGGGGCTCCGCCCTGGGTGGAATGCTCTATGGTGCCATTGAGAAGGAAATGAATCATTTTTTAAAATTTTAATTTCATGTTTCCCATCACCGTTGATCCCTCCATGCCATCTTCCACCTCCACCCTCCCTCCTCCGCCTCCCCCACCACAAGAAATGATGAATAGTGTCTAAAGGAGGTCCCACATTTTCATTTTGCACCAGGCCCCATACTAACTGGGTTTTGTGGAGTTTTTTTATAATTTCTTTTATTTTATTGACTTTTTACAGAGAGGAAGGAAGAGAGAAAGTCAGAAACATTGATGAGAGAGAGACATCGATCAGCCGCCTCCTGCACGCCCCACAGTGGAGATGTGCCCGCAAGCAAGGTACGTGCCCCCAACCAGAATTGAACCCGGGACCCTTCAGTCCGCAAGCCGATGCTCTATCCACTGAGCCACACCGGTCTCGGCCTAACTGGGTTTTGTGGTCAAGGGACAGACCTGCTTCAGGAGATGGCCATAGTGTGACTGCACCCCAGGACTGGCCTCCTCCCTACATCTCCCCCTCCCTGCCTTACCCAGCACCCCCAGCTCAGAAGTGCCCCCGGCTCTCCTCCCAGGGCTGCAGGGAGTGGGTAGCACAGGGGATGAGCAGGTGAGAGGGGGCGGGGTCAGGGAGATGACTGCTCCAGGCATCTCAGACGCTGGGGGGCCAGGGTGGTCCTCAAACCCGTGCGTCTCCCCTAGACAGGGACCTCTCCAGCCCGGGGGACGCGTGGGCACCGCGGAGCAAACGAGATGCCAGCTCAGGTCTGTGACCCGGGGGTTCCTGGCGCCCTCGGCCTGCAGGCTGGTGCTCAGGCCGCAGACACAAAAGGTGCACTCTTCAACCCTGTGGGCGCTGGGAAGGTTTGCTCCCTCCGAGGAGCGGAGATCCCCAGGGCCAGAGGAAGCGGAAACAGAGGCAGGTCCCGCCCAGAAGTGGGGGGCCTCCGGAGTCTGCAAAGCCTAAGTGTGGGTGCAAATATTTAGCCACCGAGTGCGCATCGCGGCACTGTTTACCAAGGCAAAAACAGAGATGGCGAGATGGCCAGCGGCCGCGCTGGTTAAACACAGGACGGAGCGATGCTGCTCGGGGAGGAGGCTGGCCTGACCTTCTTCCAGAGAGGGGGCGTGGGGAGTCGCATCTGAGGGCCGTGAGGTGGCGGGCGTGGCTTTCTCCCGCTCCGTGTGGAAGAACCGGAGCCAGAATGCGTGTCTCAGGGTCCTTGTCTTGCTTCTTCTTCTTTTTTTAAAGTATATTTTATTGATTTTTTACAGAGAGGAAGGGAGAGGGATAGGAAGTCAGAAACATCAATGAGAGACATCGATCAGCCGCCTCCTGCACACCCCACACTGGGGATGTGCCCACAACCCAGGTCCATGCCCCCGACCGGAATCGAACCCGGGACCTTTCAGTCGGCAGGCCAACGCTCTATCCACTGAGCCACACCGGTTCCGGCTTGCTTCTTTCTTACCCCCGACGACGCTCCCGGCTCCCAGCGGCCAGTCACCGGGGAGCAGGGGCTCTTGAGGTTCCGAGGCCCCTGCCACCAGCGCCCTCGCTCCCCCAGCCCCCCAGCTCCCTCCTGCAAGACTCGCCCTCCTTCCTGTCTGCCTCCCCACAAGTCCGCGGAGGCCCTGCCTCTGTTCTCTAAGGGCAGCCTGGAGGATTTTTTTTTTTAAATGCTCACTGGATTCTTTCCCGTTTCCTGTTTCAAACCAAACCCTTGAGTGGCTCCCCTTCACTCGAGGAGACTGGACCCTTGAAGTGGCCTTTGAGTCTCTTCGCGGGCAGTTCACTGAGCACGTGGCTTCCCCTCTTTCTGCTGCCATCCAGCCCAGCCGCTGGCCTCCTCCCACGCTCTCTCTCTCTTTTTTTAAAAATATATTTTATTGATTTTCTACAGAGAGGAAGGGAAAGGCATAGAGAGCTAGAAACATGGATGAGAGAGAAACATCCATCAGCTGCCTCCTGCACACCTCCTACTGGGGATGTGCCCGCAACCAAGGTACGTGCCCTGACCGGAATCGAACCTGGGACCCTTCAGTCCGCAGGTCAAGGCTCTACCCACTGAGCCACACCGGTTTCGGCTGCCATGCTCTCTTACAGCGCAGGCCGCTCTGCCACAGGGCCTTGGCACACACTTCCGCTGACTCACAGCACTCTCCCTCTCCTCCTCACGGGGGTATCTCTCCCATCTGCTTTCACCCCAAGAGTCACATCCTGCTCCGCTGGCTTCCCAGACAGGGCAGGTCTCCCCAGGCCTCTTCCAGCCCCTGGCGGACCCTCCCTGCCCTCCAGACCGTTGCACCTGCCGCTGCGTGAGTCTTAAGCCAAGGCCTGTCCCTTTCCCTCGCCCACGAGCTCCTCCAGGGCACAGGTGGCACTTGTCAACCACCAACCGCTGCGTCCCCCGTGCTCAGACGTTTGTTGAATGAATCAGTGGATTGGCGGCGAGGGAGGGAGAGCAGGCTGCTGGCGGGCAGGCCCGTCCAGGGAGGACTTGCCAGGCCTGCTGCTAGCCGGTCCCATGTCACGCTGGCGCTCAGGACAGCAGCGCCCACGAGCAGTGCCCAGAACGCACCGTGCCCTGGGAGGTGCTGGGCTGGGGTGCCCCCTCCTTCCTGAGAGCTGCTCTCTGCATCCCTCGGAAACCTCTCCCCCGCCCCAGCCTCCTTTCCAGGAAGCAGAGGGAGCAGGAGGGCCCCATCCCCTTCCTCTCCACCCCCTCCCGGTCAGCCCTTTGATGCGAGGCTGGTCTGTGTCACTGCTGAGCCCGGGGGGGGGGGGGGGGGGGGGGGGCGGGGAGGGAGACAGTCGGTTCAGGGCTTCATCCTCACGGACGGACAAACGGGCTCTCACCAACGCCAGCTTCTCACCAACAGGCGTTGAAAAGAATCCACCAATGTGATGGCTGGGATGGGGTGGCGTGGCCTGGGGTCCTTTACCTGGGATTCTGGGGACTCCGCTCTCTGAAGAGCGGATGGAGGAGGCGGGTGAGGGGAGTAAGGACCTGGCAGGAGGCCCCCCCGGGAATGGGCATGGACTGGGACCCCTGTCCTCTTCTAGGTTATGTTTAGGCCCCAAGAAACAGAGGCTCCGCAGTCTCCCCTTCGAGTCCGGGCCTGGCTGATCCTCTGGGGCAGATTCTTCGACTGACCAGCCTCAGTTTTCCTGCCTGTGAAATGGGGATGTGGTGGCTGGATGGCGGCGGTGAGGGGCAGCCGGCGAGGACGGTGTTTCCCCTGGTGTGGGCTCACACCGCCACCACCCCGGTCGGTAGGAAGGTGCAGGTCACATGCCACAGGACGGTCCTGACTGACGTGGGGCGAACTAGGAGAAAGCGGTTCCCCACTCATTTTCCTTCCCATCCTCCAACCCCGTTCTTAACAAAGCCTTAGAGCTTTCTGGGCAAGCAGTATTAGCCCGCACACATGTAATGCATGTACAGTGGTACCTCGAGATACGAGTTTAATTCGTTCCGTAACCTTGAGGCGTGGGAAACTATGAGACACTAGAGTCGCGGTAAACTGGTGGGTCGTGTGCAACCGGCCGATCCGAGAGATTACTCCTATCTCAACTGTTGCTCGTATTTCAAAGCAAAAATCGCTCGCTCGACGGCTCATATCTCAAAAATCTCATATGTTAGGGCACTCGTATCTCGAGGTACCACTGTATTTTACTTTCAAGGTGTTTTATTTATGGAGCTTATTCTCGAGGCAAATATAAACATGTGAGGTGACTTAAAGAAATATATTGAGCAAATAACAGTACAGGAGATGCTGGCCTCTGGCAAAAATCACCAAGTGGCTGGAGTGGGCTGGGGGCTGGGAAACACCGTTACAGCACAGGTGCCAGAGGAGGTGCAGCAGAGAGCCAGGGAATGTGGAGGATGAGGCCGCCCCATGGTGGAGCCGGCAGAGAACACCCTGCCCAGGAAGGATGAGGCCGCCCCTGCCAGGTGTCGGCAGAAAGCCTACACTTCAGCTGAGACCGGTTTGGCTCAGTGGATAGAGTGTCGGCCTGCTGACTGAAAGGTCCCAGGTTCGATTCCGGTCAAGGGCATGTACACTTTGGTTGCAGGCACATCCCCAGTGGAGGGTGTGCAGGAGGCGGCTGATGGATGTTTCTCTCTCATGGATGTTTCTAACTCTCTCTCCCTCTCCCTTCCTCTCTGAAATAAATAAATAAATAAATAAATAAATAAATAAATAAATAAATAAAAAGACCTGAAGTCTCATGATAGGAAAATCCAGATTTTGAAAAACCACTCATATCCAGAATCAGAAAGACCTCAAATTGAATGGAAAAAAAAAAAAAAGCAAAAAACCAACCACCAATGGATTCCAACATGGAGATGGCAGAGATGTTCTCTGAGAGTTGAAACCAAGCGTTGAAACCAGGCGTGATAACAACGCTCCGCTGAGCAATTACACATGTGCCCCACGCAGAGGAAAGCATCGCCTGAGCAAACACGCAGGAGGGATGAAGAGACCCAAACGGAAAGTGTAGAACCGAAAAACACAATAACCGAAATGGAAAGCTCGGCGGGCGGGCTCCGAGGAGAATAAAGGAGACAGAGGAAAGAGCCAGTGAACTGGAAGACGGAACAATAGACACTGCCCGGTATGAACAACAGAGAGAAAATAGACTGGGGGCAGGGGGGAGTGGGGGGAGAGGGGACTCAAAGGCTTCAGGGACTTGTGAGACTCTTACAAAAGATCTAATGTGTGTGTCACCAGAGTCCTTGAAGGAGAGGAGAGAGAGGGCAGGGCCAAAAAAGTACTTGAAATAATGGCTGAACACTTCTCAAATCTGATAGAGGAGGTAAACAGACCGACTGGAAGAAGTTGAATAAGTTCCAGAGAGATCCCCTCCAAGACACATTATAATTAAACTTCTGAGAACTAAAGATAAAACAAAAAGTATCGAAAGCAACCAGAGAGCTGAAACCGGTTTGGCTCAGTCGGCCTGCGGACTGAAAGGTCCTGGGTTCGATTCTGGTCAAGGGCATGTACCTTGGTTGCAGGCACATCCCCAGTAGGGGGCGTGCAGGAGGCGGCTGATCAATGTCTCTCTCTCATCAATGTTTCTAACTCTATCCCTCTCCCTTCCTCTCTGTAAAAAAATCAATAAAATATATATTTTAAAAAAAAAAAGAAGAAGAAAGAAGAAAGCAACCAGAGAAAAACAACATCTTACATAGAGGGGGAAACTGTTTCAATAACGGCAGACTTCTTATCAGAAACCGTGGAGGCCAGGAGGAAGTGACACAATGTCTTTAAAATGCTGGCGGCCCCTTTCCAGGCCCCGTGGAAATGTTCTTCAGGAATGAGCGGCCAATGCAGGAACTTTCAGATGAAGGAAAACTAAGAGAATTTACTCTCTGAAAAAATGACTCACAGAAGTTCTACAAAGAAAGGAAACTATAAACGAAGGAGCCACGGAACATTAGGAGAGGCGAGAGGACCTGGGAAGCAAAAACATGGCTAAATACAACCGGCTTGCTTTCTCCTCTTGAATTCTCTGTGTTTGATAGTTAAAGCAAAAGTGATCATACTATCTGATGCGGCTCTAAATGTAGAGAGAGCAAACCTTAAGGACGATTGTATTATCAATTTGGGAAGTTAAAGAGACCTACAGGGAGGTAAGATTTCTCGACTTCACACAAACTGGCAAAATTATCACGCCAGAAAACTGTGATAAGTTATGTAGACATAATGTAATACCTCGAGCAACCACTAAAAAGCTATACAAATAGATGCAATAAAAACCAAAATAGGTAAATCAAGTGGAATTCCAAGAAATGTTTAGGTAGCTTACGGGAAGGCAGAAAAAAAAAAAGAAAACACGGAAATGAAACACAGAGAACAAACAGGAAACAAAAAAAATAAAAGGTAGATGGAAGCTCTGTCTTAAAAAGAATTACATTCATTGGCCAAAACCGGTGTGGCTCAGTGGAAAGAGCGTCGGCCTGCGGACTGAAAGGTCCCAGATTCGATTCTGGTCAAGGGCCTGTATCTTGGTGGCGGGCACATCCCTAGTGAGGGGCGTGCAGGAGGCGGCCGATCGATGTTTCTCTCTCATCGATATTTCTAACTCTCTATCCCTCTCCTTCCTCTCTGATTTTTATTAAAAAAAATCAATAAAATATATTTTAAAAAGAAGAAGAAGAAGATATACTGTGGCACATTAGCACACAAAAGGATGTTCGACAACCTTAGCCATTAGGGATATGCCAGAGAGATCACCACATGCTGGTCAGAATGGCTGAAAAAAAAAAAACATGTAGCGACAACAACAAAAGCTGGCGAGGATGTGAAGAAACTGGATCACTCCCACATGTCTGCTGGGTGTGTAAAATGGTATGGCCACTCTGGAAAACAGTTTGGCAGTTCTCTTTTAACTAAACGTGCAATTACCATATGACCCGGTAACTGTCCTAGGCAGCCAAGACTTATTCACATCAAAACCTGTACTTGAGCCCTACCTGGTTTGGCTCAGTGGATAGAGTATCGGCCTGCGGACTGAAGGGTCCCGGGTTCGATTCCAGGCAAGGGCACATGCTAATTGGGCTGATCCCCAGCAGGGGTTGGGGAGGAAGCAGCCGGTCATTAATTCGCTCTCATCATTGATGTTTCTATCTCCCCCCCACCCTCCATTCCTCTCTGAAGTCAATAAAAATAAAAAAAATCTGTACTTGAATGTTTATAGCAGTACAACCCAGATGCCCTTCAGTGGGTGTACCGATAAATGCCCGATAAACGCCCCGTGGTACATCCATACCCTGAAATACTATTCGGCAGGGAAAGGAATGAACTATTGATACATGTGGCACCTTGGATGAACCCCCAAAGAATGACGCTGAGTGCAAAAAAGCTAAGCCCCCAAAGATTACACACTCACTTAGGACTCTAATTTTATAACATTCGGGAAAATGTTACCAGTGACCAAATCGATGTTACAAAGTACGAGAGTATAGAAATAGAGAGCAGATGAGCGGTTGCCAGAGGTTAAGGAGGTGTGATGGTGGGAGGGAAGTGGGTATGGATATAAAAGGGCAACTCTGTGGTGATGAAAATGTTCGATATCTTGACCGTTTCAATGCCAATATCTGGGCTGTGATCTGTGATATTGTCCTCTTAGTTTTGCAAGATGTGGCCATGGGAGGGACTAGAAAGGGTACCCAGAATTTCTCTGTATTACATGTATTTTTTTGTTTTTTTTCCGTCATCATTTATCTCCCTTATGCTTTGTATCATATCTTATAATTGCATGGGAATCTACAAATACCTCAAAAAGTTTAATTAAAAAATATTTAGGTGCCTATAGGACAGACGGAGAGTGGCTTGAGCAATAATATGAGGATGAGCGAGTGAAGAAGTTTGGGAAACCCCTCTCTAGAGAAGGTTAACTTTTTATTGAGAACCGTGTGTTGTGTTGTGTTTTGTGTGTGTGTGTTGTGTGTTTTTTT
>JAAGEH010000452.1:4465037-4485830 GCA_011751065.1 Lasiurus cinereus | reverse complement strand
CTTTCCTGCTCTCTCAGCTCCCCACTTTCCTGCTCTCTCAGCTCCCCCAAATCCCAAGAGACTTCTCTTTACCCCACTGGCCCCTACTGCCCACTCCCATCTGCCCCCACTACTCACCCCCACTGCCCGCCCCCACCTGCCCTCACCCCACCTGGCCCCACTGTCCACCCTACAACTTAGGCTCATGGCCATCTGTCTGCTGACTTTGAATCTCCCCCCCCCCCAGCCCTGCGGGTTCCTGTCCACCTTCTCCCCCAGCACCCCCAAGGCCCCGCTTCCAGTCCTGTGCTCTCTGTCGCTGCAGAGGGACGGGGTGGGGTCTGGGCACCTGGGTGAGGGGAGCAGAGCCGGGCCTCTGTGCAGCCTGCCTGTCCCAGGCCGCAGTGGCCAGGGCCCTGGAGTGGACGGTTTGGGGCGGAGGGTCCGACAGTCAAGGGCGGTGAGGGGCCGGGCGGGACCCCAGCAGCCACCGGGGGCTGGGCTTGGTAGCACAGGGGCGTTGCTTGCTCCTTTGAGAGCAGCTGTTCTCAACCTGTGGGTCGCGACCCCTTTGGGGGTCGAACGACCCTTTCACGGGGGTCGCCTAAAACCATGGGAAAATGCAGATATTGACATCACGATGCATCACAGGAGCAACATTTCATGGTTGGGGGCCACCACCCCATGAGGAACTGTATGCAAGGGTCGCGGCCTCAGGAAGGTTGAGAATCACTGTGTTAGAGGGAGATGGCTCTTGGGCAGCCCTTCCTGCCCCCCGACCAGGGGTGGGTCCCAGGGCTGTGCCCCCTCCTGGCCAGCCGCTTGCCTCTCGGTGTCTGGAAGGCCTCCCCTCCCCGGCAGGCGGCAGGCAGGACCTCAGGGCTGGGGGCGACCTCACCCAACCCCCTGCCCGAGGGTGGGGAGGGGCTCCCAGCCAGGGGGGCCACGGTTCCTCGCCCAGGCTCCTCCCCGGGCAGCGCAGAACCAGCGGGGGGGGTCGGTGCCCTGTGGGGTCCCCAGGAACAGCAGTTCGCTGGCCATGACCCTGGGCATGGGGAGCCCTGAGATCCCTGAGATCCCTCGAGGGGGGCCCGCCGTGGCTCACACCCCCTGGAAGTCACACCGTGGCTGCTGAGCTGGATCCGGCTGGGGGCCAAAGGATGAGGAGGACGGGTCCTAGAGAGAAGCATGCTTCCGGTCCCCAAATGTCCAGCTCCCACTCCGCACGAGGCGCCATCCCAGCGAGGTGCTGGGATGGAGCTGTTAACCCGACGAGCATTGGGGAGCAGGCGTTCGAGGGCGTTCTGGGAGCCCGAGCTGTCCAGTCGCCAAAGAGCTGCTGAAGGACAAGAGAATCCTTTCGCGATGCCCACAGCGTGGACCGTGAAATGGAGGTTGTGACAGAGGCTGAGGGGCAGGGAGGGCCTCTCGGAGGAGGCGACCTTTGAGGGGAGGCCTGGATGAAGTGGCCGAGGAGCTTGGGACCGTCCGAGGGAACGGCGCTGTGGGCCGGGGGGCGGCAGCCGTGGTCTGCGTGGGCAGCAGTTGGGCGGGCTGAGAAAGAAGAAAGGTGGGGCCCTAGCCGGTGTGGCTCAGTGGATAGAGCGCCGGCCTGCGGACTGAAGGATCCCGGGTTCGGTTCCGATCAAGGGCATGTGCCAGGTTGCAGGCTTGATCCCCAATGGTGTGTGTGTGTGTGTGTGTGTGTGTGTGTGTGCGAGAGCACGCGAGCATGCATGCAGGAGGCAGCGACCAATGATCCTCTCTCATCATTGATGTTTCTCTCTCTCCCTTTTCCTCTCCCTTCCTCTCCAAAATCAATAAAAATAAAAAAGAAGAAGAAAGGCCAGGTGTACCGAACAGGGGGAGACAAGGCTGGGGTGGGGGGGACCAGGGGAGAGCAGAGCGGCCCAGGCTGGTGTGGAGACAGGCAGCACCCCTTTTCTATCTTCAGGGCCCAGAAACCAGGGCTGTTCAGGTGTCCCCCGTCCCCCGGTCCCTCTGCCCCGCAGGGTGTTTGATCTCTTTGCCACCCGCCTCGGACGAGGCCTGCAGCTTCAGACGGTGGCTCCTGGTGGGAATTTGCAGGGAGGGTGAGGGTGGGGGCGGCGGGAGGCGGAAGGGGGGCCCCTCCTGGATCTGATAGAAATCACACTCTCCCCGGTGCTGGTGAGAATCCTGCCCGCGGGCTCTTTGTGCCGGGACAGGGAGAGTGAGACACCGGGACAGGGAGAGTGAGACACCAGGACAGGGAGAGTGAGACACCGGGAGCCAGGTGTCCAGGTAGGGGCGGCCCAAGCCTGATAAGATCCGGGCTCTCGGGGGCGGGAGGCCCAGCCCGGCCGGCAGCCTCCCGCTCTGTCATTGGCTGCCAACCGCAGGCGCAGCGTTTGTTCTGGAGCCAAAGCCTCCGGGCAGAACCCAGGTGCTCAGAGCGGGTGCTAGGGAGGCTGCCCCCTGGGGCGGGCAGGCAGGGGAGGCCGGCCCTCCCTCTGCTGGGCACCACGGAGTCCGCCTGCCCCTCCCCACAGGACACCTGCCCTTTCCCGGGCAGAGGAGCCGAGCTGGCCTGGCCCAGGGCTGGCGCTGTGTCAGCTGGGATGGGAAACGGGGTACCCTTAGCTTCTCTGGGTGCTCACAGGCTCATAACCGTCTTCCCTGCTGCAGGCTGCTGAGAGGCAGAGCCGGCGGGGGCCCAGGGGACAAGGGGAAGTGGCCTCGATGGCAGTTCCTGGCCTGCAGGGCTCAGCCTGGGGCCATTTCTCCAGCCTCACACGGTGCCTTCCCTCGGGGGCCCCGCTGGTTCCAGGCCCCCCACCAGCCTCCCTCATCCCCTTTCCTGCCAAATTTGTGGTCCCTCTGTTAGCTCTTCCCCCCCCCCTCCCTCCGACCTCCCCAATCTCCTTGGCTGTGCTTGCCCTTGCCCTTTGCCACCCCGGCTTCCCATGGTGCCTTTCTGTGGGTCTGTTCTGGGGTTAGGTGGGGGCCTATGGGCAGACGGCAGGGGTGCTCCTGAGAGCCTGGCAGCCAGTCACTGAGGGGGATACGGCCGGGCAGGGAGCTGGTGGCACCAGGAAGGGGAGGCCCGCCCAGGCAGGTGGGCATGGCTGGTTATGGGGGCTCCGCAGCCTTTGGCTGGGCAGCAGATCCTGACACGAAAACTGCCCCGATTTCCGAGGCAGAAGCTCTGGTTCCCACGTGGACAAGAGGTTTTATTTTCTTATTTAAAGCAGGTGGGTTGGCCCTAGCCCGTTCGGCTCAGTGGGTAGAGCAGCGGTTCTCAACCTGGGGGCCGAATGACCCTTTCACAGGGGTCGCCTAAGACCATCGGAAAATGCAGATATTTACATCACGATGCATCACAGTAGCAACATTTCATGGTTGGGGGTCACCACCACAAGAGGAACTGTATGCAAGGGTCGCGGCCTTAGGAAGGTTGAGAACCACTGGGCTAGAGCATCGGCCCTCAGACTGAAGGGTCCCAGTCTCAGTTCCGGTCAAGGGCACACGCACCTCCCGTGTAGGCTTGATCCCAGCCCCGGTCAGGAGTATGTGCGGGAGGCAACCGATGGATGGGTCTCTCTCCCATCGATGTTTCTCTCTGTCTCCATTCCACTCTCTCTAAAATAACCAGTGGGAAAATATCCTCACGTGAGGATCGATAACAACAGCAACAACAAAAGTAGGCGACTTGTCCTCGTGTTGTTTTTTGTTTTACTAATGGGGAAACTGAGGCAGGGAGGCGCGGGGGTGGGGCTGAAGAGGCTGCCAGCGCGCGGGTAAGAGGGTAAGACCGGGGAGCGTCACCCTCTTTGCCCGCCGTGTTTGCGTGCGCCCAGGGGGGCAGTCCCATCTGTTCCCTTGTTAGAGACTTAGCAGACAGGCATCCAGGAGATTAGTTAATGCCAAGCTGCCGGCAGATCCAGCAGCGGGCCTGCCCCGGGCTCCGTCCTGGCAGCACAGATGCCCAGCGGACCCCAGAGACGCTGCTCCTTCCTGGAAATACACGGGGCCATGTAGCTGGCTCAGCCCTGCCCCTGAGCCTGGATGGCAGGAGGGGCTTGGGTGGTGGCGAGCAGCCCGAGACGGTCGCAAGACATGCCACCCCGGGCCCGGCCCCGTCCCCGTCCCCCACCCCGAAGCTGCTCATCTGTCCCTGGCTGAGCCCCGGGCTTGCGTGTGTGTGACCACAGCCGCTCTGAGCAACTTGATTCTCTCATTTGTCAAGTGAGTGTGGAACCGGGTCATCCCTGAGTCTCCATTATCTGTTGATTACCTGATTCTGAGTGGCCCCCGCTGGCTCCCCCAGTGCCCACCCCAGACCGACTTCCCCTGGGCACCCCTCCCTGTCCTCTGGCAGCGTCCTCTGCCCCAGGCCCACGTGTCGGCTCGTTCTCCTGCCCCCGGCTCAGGGCCTGGGGACACTCACTGCGCGGCCCGGCCAGACCCTGAGCGTCCCAGCGGCCCGGCCAGGGCGAGGCGTCTGCTCCCCGTGGCCACCTCAGCAGGCCCTCACATTCCTCAGGCTTATCTGGGGGGCCCCGCCCCACTGGACTCTGCCCTCCCACCCCGGGAGCGACACCCAGAGGAACCGCTGCAGAGTTCCAGGGGCCGGGAGGCCGGGCCCCCGTGGGCTGGGAGAACCAGGTAGGGGAGGGGCGGGGCAGCGGGATGGGGAGGTGGGGTCCGCTGAGACCGCCAGGCCCACGGTTCTCCACCTCGGGGACCGTGGGGTCGCTGTGCCATTTTCTGGGGAACCCCCAGGCCCATCTCTGGGAAAGGTGCCCACGGTGGGTGGGCCTCCTGTGCGTGAAGGGGGCGAGTTGCCCCGAAGTTGTAACAGGAGAGGGGAAGGGCCACCTCCCCCCTCCGGCGCGGCCCTCCCAGGAAGGGGTTAACGGCGAGCCCCAGCCTGGAGGGGAGGGGACTGGGCTGGACCATTTTCCCCGCTGCCGCCTCCACCTCGGTTTTCCTGAATGGTTCTGTCGTCCCGGGGTGGGGAGGGCCGGGAAGGAAGACGGCGGGGGAGGGGGGGGAGGAGGAGGAAGGGAGGCAGGGAGGGAGGAGTGTGGGAAGAGGAAGGAAAAAGGAGCGAGGCGGCCGGGGAGAGAAATGTCACCGCCTGGCCTCCCTGTCATTGCGTTTGCAGCGGGCGCCGGGCGCCGGAGCGGCTAGAACAATGCTGCGGCGGGCGAGGTGAGGCGCCGGGGCTCTGCCTCCGCCCAAGGGGAGCCTCACACAGGTGATCGTCGGAGGAGCCGGAAACCGAGGCCACCTGGGCATCCCTCCCCTCTCCTCGGCCAGGCCCTGCCCCCGCCCCCCCTCCACCCCCAGAGAAGGTGGGGAAACCATGGCGACCAATTTCAACGACATCGTCAAGCAAGGCTACGTGAAGATGAAGAGCAGGAAGCTCGGGGTGAGAGCCCCCCTCCTTGGGCCCCGCCGGGGGGATGGGGGCGCAGGGGGGGTGCGGAGGACTTGGGGTACACAGCCCAACATCGGGCATGTGCCGGGCCCTGCCCTGCCCGAGGCAGCCCCCGCCCCTGCAGGATGGCTGGCATCCCAGCGGCGGGGCCAGCGGTGGCAGGCCGATGGCACCGAGGGGCCGGCGGCTCCTGGCTATTGTTGAAGTTGTCGCCAGGGCAGCTGGCAGGGGCCTGGAGCTGGAAACGCCGGGCGGGAACGGGGAGACCAGCCTCACGTCCCCGCTCCTCTCCTCTCCTCGCTGCCTGCCGCCTCCCCGCCTCTCCCCCCCCTCCCCTGGCCTCTTTTCTTTAAGTGCCTCCCCGACCTCCGCTGTTTGTGTATGGGAATTTATCGACGTGTCTCCCGTGGCTGCTCTCGCCCGGCCAAGAAGTGTTTGGAAAGGAGAGGGGCTGGTGGTGGGGGTGCGCCTTGGTGTGAGGGGTGCAGAGGCTGACGATGTGTGTATGTGGCTTAGGAATGAGAACTTGGGGCCCGTGGCTCCGAGTTGCTCGGCTGTGCTCGGTGTTTGGCCTCCAAGCCTCAGCCTCGTGGGGGTGAAGCTTCGGACACCTGGGGGTGCACCCTCTCCTACACGCTGCTGTGCAGACCCCCCCGAGGGCATGAGCAGGGACCGTAGGGACCAACTGAATGATCTTAGTGGGACTGTTCAGGAGTTGCCCCTCTTCCTCTGAGACCCCCCCCCCACAGCCCCCCAGTGAGGGGTCCGGCAGCTGCCCTGCCCTCCCCGGTAGGATGGAAACCCTGGTGACAGGTGGCCCAGGTTTGGTGCTTTACCTGGGCCTCGGGTCCCTCCCTTCTTCCTCGCCCGTGGCCTTGATGGGGTGGGGGTGGACCCGACTGCTCCAGCCTGCCTGGCCCTGGCTGAGTGGTGGGGTGGGGGAGGAGCAGGGCTTCCTACCAGCTCCCCTGCCCGATACTGGACCGAGCAGCGCTGGCCTTGGAGAGGGGATCCCCCTCCTGCCTGAGGGCCCCCTGGGGGTGCGTCTCACTGTCCAGCAGCGGAGCTGGGGGGCATTGGCAGCCTCGTTGGAATTTGGATTTGTGTCCCATCCTGGGCCCCAGCCCAGGAGACGGGGGTCTGGTGGCGCTCAGCCACCGCTTTTACTCCGAGAGAGGGCTGGCGCCCCCTGGGAGCAGAGAACGGAGAGAGAGACCGAGGCTGAGGTGGGAAGGCCGAGTGGGTAGGGGCCCAGTTTCCAGTGTGACTCCTCCTCCCTGTGGGCCCAGACCTAGCAGGTCCCCAGGCGCTAGCTGGGCTGGGGTGCCTTCAGGATCAAGCTCACGTGGCTAGAGCTCAGTGGCAGGCCTGTTCCGGGAGTGTGGGGGCCTCAGAGGTGGGCACTGCCAGGGGAAGGGGAGGAGGTGGGAGCTGGGACATGGCTAGGCCCAGTGTGGGGTCTCCTCCCTCAGCGATTTGAGCTTCCCTGTGCAGAGGATATAAGGGACTACAGGCACCCCTCAGGACAGCCATTCTGGTCTCAGCTCCCAGGGGAGGGGGAGGGGCTGGGAGCGATCAGGAGCCCCCCTCCCTGCCAGGCCCTTCCTGCAGGCGGCGGGTGCCGGCTTTCTGAAGTACTGATCAAAGCCCTGGGAGGTGGGGAAGGCGGCTCCTGAGCTCGGTGGCTCCCTGGGGCTGTGTGTGTGTGTGTGTGTGTGTGTGTGTGTGTCCCTGTAACCAGGCAACCAGGGTGCTCAGGCCCCCCCAGGCCTTTGCCCCTGACGCTGCAGGCTGCACGGAGCCCAACCTGGCAGGGCATATCTGGGTCATGCGTCCATCCATCCATTCATTCATTCCGGGTCCCGTCCTGTGGCCATTCAGAGCTGTTAACCAGGCTACCGGGCTGTGCGTGAGGGTTCCGAGGATAAAACCGTGTTTGTCCACAGGAGGCCGGCTGTGGTGTAGGTCCATAGGCCAGGGGCTGAGCTGGGATCATGGGATGGGGGCTGCCTAGGGCACCCCGTACCCTGGGACTCTGCCTGACAGAGAGGCCTGGTGCCTGTGTGGCAGATCAGGGCTGGGGAGGGGACAAGGGCTGCTTTTTGCCAGTGAGAGGAGACCAGAGATTTCTGGGGAGTGGATCTGCAGGCTGCCGGAGTGCCCATTGAAAGAGGAGGGACGTGCCAGCCAGCCCGAGCCAGGAGGGAGGGGCCGTGGGAGGAATAGGCACAGTTGGGCCGGTGGCGAGGGCCACCCCTCACCCGGTCTGAGCCAGTTTGCCCTGGAGCCCTCGAGCCTGGTCCGCTGCCCCCGGGCTCCTGGGCACAGGGTCACTGGCAGTATTTGGACAAGGAGGGAACCCCGATGGGGAAGGCACCGTGCTCCGGGTCACCCCAGGTTCCTAGACCTCGAGAGCCTCTGGTTTCGCTGCCCCCTGCACCCAGGGTTGGTTAGAGAATGAAGTGGATGAATGGAAGCTCCTGGAGTTGGGGGGTGGGGGCAGGGGTGGGGCTGTTGCCCGGCACCAAGAACCAGGGCTGTGACGAGCAGGCGGCTGGCAGTGCAAACGGGACTGACCCTGCACCGGGACACCTGCCGTCGTGGCTGGTGCTGTCGCAGCCTGGGTGTGCAGTGGGCTTCGGGCTCCGGCCCTGGGTCATTACCGCCTGCGTTACAGTTTACCAGCCGTCACGCTACTTGTTGGAGATCAGTTTCCTTATTTACAACGTGGCGGTAATAGAACCGCCCTCAAGAGTGACCCCGCTCTGTGCAGAGTGCGAATACAAGAGGCACCAGCCAGAGGCACTGCATAAACACCTGGGCTTCTAGGTCGTGGGACAACATCTTCCAACTCCTCCTCGTCCCTCGGGATCTGCGGGAGCTTGGTTCCCGGGCCCCTGCAGATACCCACATCCACGGACGCTCGAGTCCCTTACATAACGTGGCCGAGGACCATGCCTGCGGGCGGGCCTCCGCACCGATTCCCAACCACAGATCCACAGGCTGCGTATTTATGGGGGGAAATCCATGTTAAGCGGACCCCGTGCTACACACCTGTGTGGTTCAAGGTTCTCTGTGCACTGAGCCCAGCTCACAGTAAACGGAGTGCGTCTGTGGACGAGCCTTTCCCAGCAGCCAAGAAATAACTGCCTTTCACGGGGGGATTGAGGGGGGCTCTCCCCCAGGGGCTGTCATGCTGGTGTCCGCTGTCCCCAGGTTTTCTCCTGGGCTGGGGCCTCCCAGACAGCGGTGCGGCACTGCCCCCTGCGGCAGGTAGGGGTCACTGCAGGGCTGTGCTGGGTGGGACCGGGAGGCCTGATCCCCTGGCCCTTGTCCTCCTGGCCCGCAGATCTACCGCAGGTGCTGGCTCGTGTTCCGGAAGTCCTCCAGCAAGGGGCCCCAGCGGCTGGAGAAGTACCCGGACGAGAAGTCCGTGTGCCTCCGAGGCTGCCCCAAGGTGAGGAGCCTGGGCCCTAGCTCCCCTCACCTGTAAGCAGTGGGTCCAAGGGCACCTACTTTCCTGGGGGTGGCAGGATGGCAGGGGGGTGGGAGGTGGCGGAGAGAGGGGCTCCAATCTGGCTGAGTCCTTTGTGGCTGCTGCTTCAGGTGACCGAGATCAGTAACGTCAAGTGTGTCACGCGGCTCCCCAAGGAGACCAAGAGGCAGGCGGTGGCCATCATATTCACGGACGACTCTGCCCGGACCTTCACCTGCGACTCGGGTGAGGACCAGGGGCTGCAGACCTCTGCTGGGCCAGCCGTGGCTCTGTGGACCAGCCGGAGAAGGCAGGGCAGGGCTGGCTCTGGCTGGTATGAGGGTTGGGGTCCCTGCCTCCCTGGGTGGGATAACTCAGGCCGAGTAGATGGGGTGGGCTCCGGGGGACCCCGCGCCTGCAGCATGACGAGGCCCCATTTCTCTAGAGCTGGAGGCGGAGGAGTGGTACAAGACCCTGTCGGTGGAGTGTCTGGGGTCGCGGCTCAATGACATCAGCCTGGGAGAGCCGGACCTCTTGGCCCCGGGAGTACAGTGTGAACAGACAGGTGAGGCCTGGCGGTGGGGAGGAGGGGGGGACAGGAGGCCCCCCGCGTGGGAAGCTCCGGCCCATTCATCCCCTGCCCTCCAGATCGCTTCAACGTCTTCCTGTTACCCTGCCCCAACCTGGACGTGTACGGCGAGTGCAAGCTGCAGATCACCCACGAGAACATCTACCTCTGGGACATCCACAACCCCCGTGTGAAGCTCGTCTCGTGGCCCCTCTGCTCGCTGCGCCGCTACGGCCGGGACGCCACCCGCTTCACTTTCGAGGCCGGCCGGTAGGACCCGCTGGCCCTCCACCCCGTCTCCCCGTGGTCATGGCGGGGGCCGCCATTCACGCTGGGTCATGAAGTTACTTACCGGGGTAGCTACCCCCCAGGGAACAGAATATCCCCGTTTTACAGATGAACAAACTGAAGCTCACGACCCGCAGCTCCAGGGAGCGTTTCCCCAAATCAAACTCTCTGGGCTCAGACCACATGCTGGCATTGACGCCAGCTCTGGGATTGTGGGCCCGAGCCTCAGTTTCCTCATCTGTCACATAGAGGACAAGAAAGGCCCCAGCTTCATGGAATTGTGGTGAGGACTGAGCTCCACAGCGTGAACTCGGAGCCACACCCAGGCTTGGATGCTGTGTACCGCTCTGTGTAACCTGTACGCCCATTTCCTCACTGCCACGTGGTCTGAGAACACCCCTAGGAACGAGGAAAGGAATCGTGTACAGAGGGGAGGGGGAGAACGCGAATGGGCTCACGCCGGTGGAGCATTTAGACCACCACCGGGCGCTTCGAAACCACTCAGAACTTTCGAGCGGGGGATCAGACCCCAGGGTGACCGCCTGCCCGTTTCCCAGAGCGCCCAGGGTACAGGAGAGCCCAGCCGAGCACGTGTGTGGGTGCCACAGGGTCCCTACCGCCTTGCCTTCCATGCCACTGTGTCCCCAGGATGTGTGACGCCGGGGAAGGGCTCTATACCTTCCAGACGCAGGAAGGGGAACAGATTTACCAGCGGGTCCACAGCGCCACCCTGGCCATCGCCGAGCAGCACAAGCGGGTCCTGCTAGAGATGGAGAAGAATGTGAGGGTGAGGCAGGGGTGGGGGTCCCGGCCCAGGGCGCAGGGGCGGCTGGGGGGCGGGCGTGTGCCAGGGGGTCTCCTCTTAGCATGTTCACAGGAGAGGCAGGTAGGGTCTTGGGCTGGCTGCCTGCGGGCAGGCCGCGGTCGCTGGAGCTAATGGGAGGGACCCCCCTTTTCTGGCCCGCAGCTGCTGAACAAGGGCACGGAACACTACTCGTACCCCTGCACGCCCACCACCATGCTGCCCCGCAGCGCCTACTGGCACCACATCACGGGCTCCCAGAACATCGCCGAGGCCCCCAGCTATGGCGGTGAGTCCCTGCCGCGCCCCTCGGCCGCCGGCCGCGAGCCGCTGTGGAAGGCCGGGCCCGCTGGGCAGGGGCCTTCCGACCCGGACCCGAGTCCTGAGCCCGCCTCTGTGTCCGCAGGTGAGGGGTACGGGGCGGCGCAGGCCGGCTCCGAAACGGACCTCCTCGACAGATTCGTCCTGCTCAAGCCAAAGCCCAGCCCGGGGGACAGCAGTGAGGCCAGGACCCCCGCCCAGTGACAGCCGGGCTGGTGGGCACCACGGACTGCGGGGCTGCCCGCTGCGCACTGAGGACAGCCTCGGGGGGGGGGGGTGCCTGCGGGCGACGCGCCTGGAGATCGGGAGCCGCTGTCCCTTCCTGGCCCCCACGGGGGAGGCTGGACCAGGCAGAGGGCTGGCCACACTGCCTGCGCATGTGCGAGGGGCGAGAGCTGCCCCGGGACTCTTTACTGTTCCTGATTTTAATATATACAGCTTCTGACATATCCTGTATTAACGAGATTTCCCCGTCCCTCCCTGCCACCACACACGTCTGAACCCCACGACCAGGCCACCACCGGGGCTGGTTCTGAATGTCCTCCGAGGCACTGCCCTCCCTCCCGCTGCCAGGACTCGCCGGAGCTGCCAGGGCGAGGGGCAGACAATCAGAACTCGGGGCTGGTGCCGTGGGCAGGCTTTTCCCGGGGGCCAAGGGCTAAGACAGCAAGCGGCCCCCCCAGTTCCTCTGGGCCCGGTGGCAGCGCAGGAAGGATCCGAACTCACGCCGAGCCACTTGCTGACACGGGGTCGACGCCTCAGGGGAGAGGCCGGTTTGAAAAGAACATCTCTGCCCGGCTCCTTCCTGCGTCGCAGGCTGAGCCGCTCCCTGTGGGCAGGAGTGCCGGTGACCCCGGCCAGGGCGGTGGCCAGGCCAGGAGGGGGGGCCGACAGGGCTGCGGTGGGGAGCTCCCCTGCGGCCCCCCCCTCGCTGCCCTGGGCTGGCAGCGCCCCTGCGGAGAGAGGAGAGGCCCCTCTCCGGGCTGGCCACCCGCTGGTGCTCAGAAACCAGCCCCCCCTTCCTCCCCACATGGTGCTGAGGCTCCCCGCTGAGATGCAATTAAAGCAATTGATTTTCTAGCGCTGGTATTTATTGACTACTGGGCAGAAGGGCTATCTTTCTATCCACATCAAACCTCCGGTTGTGTTTTTTTTAGTGATTTTTTTTTTTTTTAATACCTAGGGTTCTGATTTGTGGGAACAGACCTCGTTACCCTGATGTAAATAACCACTGTTCCACGTTGTGGCAGGAGGAGGGTAAAGCTGGGGGCCCCTCCAGCAGAGCCCTGGCTCGGAACCGAGCCGGGGAGCGACCACCAGAGGCCTGAGCCTGCGGGAGAGCCCGCCGGGGCCTTGGAGGGGGGAGCTGCTGGCTCAGCGAGCAGCACGATGACGCATGAAGGAGATTATGTTGTGCTCTTTATTGCCAAAAATAAAACTCTGCTGTTAATAAACACCCCTTCCTCTCTGTGCTGTACCTCCGGTTTCTCCCGTGCCCCCCGCCAGGCTGCCTAATGAACTGCGCTGGGCATGCTCCTACCAACAGGACTCGGGGGTCAAGGCCAGACCTTCATTAAGGCCCTTGCCCCCCCTCCCTTCCCTCCCCTCTCCCCTTCCCTTCCCTCCCTGCGCAAAAAAACTAATTAAGCAGATCCCTGGCAGTGAGGTCATACTGATGGGTAGAGAATGAAATACAGGGTTTATTAGGGGGAGGGGATGGGGGGGGAGCAGCCAGGGTCCAAAGACATTTGGGAATCTGAGCGAAGGGTAGGCTGACCACGGGCAGGGGCTGGGTTTGTAGGCGGCGGCCTGAACGAGACTTCGAACACTCAATCGTAACTCGGACACCTAAGGTACAACTGTGAAATGCGAACTTCCACACAAAGACAGTCAACAGCGGGAAGGACCCAAAGAGGAGGGTCTAGCTCAGTGGTTTTCCACAGGGAAGCAGGATGACCTCTACAAGCAGACTAGGGGGGAGGGAGGTCTGGGTTCTGGGGAGACGAGCCATCAGCAGGCAGGGCCAGGGATGCTGCATGCTCAGGGGAGGCCTGTCCTGCCTCAAAGACCAGGGGCACCCCCGGAATCTACGGGGACCACGCAAGGATGGGGCACCTTCCCCTCCGCTACCTCTCCAGGTGGTGCTGATGGCTGGCTGAGGAGGTAAGTACAGCTGGCGGGACGGGGCTGTTGGGGCGAGGCGGGTCGCGGGAGACCGCGCACAGCTGCCGCTCGGATCCTTTCCGCTCAGGCGGATGAGCTGCGGCTAATTTATGGTGAGGACGTCACTCTGGATCTCGTGGCTCAGCTGGGTCTGCAGGTCACTCAGCTTCTTCTTCAGCCCGGAGAGGGCCGAGAGCACGATGGTCTCAGGGCGCAGAGAGCCACAGGACTCCACGTTGTAGTAAAACCTGAGAGGCGGGGGGAGTCCATGAGAGCCGCCCCAGGGGCTGTGAGCCGAGCTCGGCCAGGGCCTCCTCCTCCGCTCCCTGCTTAACTCCTTTCCACCAGGAGCTCACCCCTACCCCCAGGGTTGACCTCCGCCCCCTTACAAAGAGTGCTTTTTACAGGACCTCAAAGAGGCTACATCCGCCTCACAAATGAACCCCCCAAACACTTCTGCATGGCCGTGTCCGCACGGGCCAGCGTCCCTGGTCCTCACTAGGAGACTGGTCAGTTTCTGGCCCGGATCTGACCCCATCTTTGGATGCTGCGAACTGGAAGAAGAAGAGCTTGGGAAACTGGAGGCCCCTCTCTTTCAGTGACTAAAGGGGGGTGCACCCATTCTGGGTTCAGCGGTCTTCAGCCCCTCCTCAGCTTTATGGAAGCTCAGACATGAGGGCAAGGGTCACCCTCGCTCAGAGCCTGCACCAAAACTGTGTGTTGCGACACATTTCCCCCTCCGTACTGGCCCGGGCGCTTACCTCTCCGGCTTGCCATTGGGGTCGTACGGAGCCTGGGACTCATCTTCATCCAGTTCCGAGTACTCGCTCTTTGGCCTGAGGTCAGACACAGCTTGTTACTACTGCTTCCGGGCACCTGTGCCCACGGGGAGTCTGCCCATCGGGGTCACCAGGAGCCATGGCCTCCCATCCCCGCTAACCGCCCGCCTTCGTCCCCAGCGGGGACCTACCACTCCTCTGGCTTGGGGTACACCGTGTGCCTCAGGGCGTTGTCGGGGTCATACTCAAAAGCCACCCCCGCCGTCGGGTTCCACTTGGCGTGTTCCTTGCCGAAGCCCTTCTTGGCATAGGCGCGGAGCCGCAGCTCCTGGCCCTTTCGCAGCTTGACGATGAGGATGTCTGAGGAGAGAGGTGGGAGTCGGTGCGGGGGCCAGGAGAGGCATGGTGCCCCCACATGGACCTGGAGTGCCCCTGGAAGGCCACCCTCATCTGGAAAAACGGACCAGAGGCCAGCTGAGGTGACCAGGCAGCACAGGCTGTCTGGTCTCTGCCTCCCTGTTCTGCCAGCAACAGATCGGGCAGCCATGGGCACACTCCCGCCAGCCACCAGCCTCTTACCGTCCTGGTCCACGTAGTCATTGGGGTCGTTATCTCGGTTCCGGGACGTCACCTGCCGGAGCCCAAACAGAGACATTAGCTGCTCATCTCCTGTTCTCTTCTGGCAAGTACCTCCCGGCACTTCCGGTCACACCTGCCAACCAGGGCAGGATGCCCACGAGTGAGGGCAGGAGTGCCTCTTAGGACCAACCTGTGCCGGTGCCTGCTCTCCTACCCCTGCTTCAGGGCTTTGTGACAGTCCTGTCACAATACCCTGGCCTTTTATCTATTTTAAAACTGGTCCCGGAGAGGAAGGGAGGGAAAGACAGAACCATCAGTGATGAGAGAGAATCACTGATTGGCTGCCTCCTGCATGCCCCCTTTTGGGGATTGAGCCTGGGCATATGCTTTTGACTGGAATCGAACCCAGGACCCTTCAGTCCACAGGCCAACACTTGATGCACTGAGCTGAACCAGCTAGGGCTACCCTGTGGCCTTTTAAAGGGACCTGGGCGACAGAGGGCACTCAGCACCCACAATGTCCGCCCACCCCAGCAGGGGCCCAGAATGAGCACGGCCAGGCGCCAGGGTAACACAGGGCAAGCCGGTGCCATGCAGAGGCAGAAGGAGAAAAGCACAGGGTGGGCAGAGGGCTGTGCTTAGACACTGACGGGAATGACCCGGGGGCTGTTGGAGATGAGGTCGCGAGACGTGACGTGACGAGTCTGGTCTTCGTTGCAGCGCACGTCCAGCGTGAACTCCACCGAGCACTCGGGGCAGAACTCCTCGCACGTGCAGTCCTGAGGCGGGAGAGGCAGGTGTGAGTGTGGAGGGAGGGGGGAGGGAGTATCCTGGGTTCCCTGCTTGTGATCCCCAGTTCCTCCTGTTTGTCTAGGAAAGGGCTGATCAGTCTCCAGACCCTTGGGAGCTTGTCAATCTGGTGCCCTTCTCCACTGCAGGCACCTCCCAGTTTAAAGACAACCGTGTGCCAACACCCACGCTCCTTCCACCCGGTCAGCTGCCAGCTGCCACTGGACACGCACCGTTCGCATCTCAGCCTGGCCCTGGGCGTGTCCTTCCCAGAGAACCGCGGCAACCCTCTAGCTCAGCCTCCATGGACTAGGGCAGAGGTCGGCAAACTCATCAGTCAACAGAGCCAGGTATCAACAGCACAACAATGGAAATTTTTTTTGAAAGGCACATTTTTAAACTTAAATTTCTAACGCCACTTCAAAGTAGACTCGCCCAGGCCGTGGTATTTTGTGGAAGAGCCACTCTCAAGGGGCCCAAGAGCCACATGTGGCTTGTGAGCCGCAGTTTGCTGACCACTAGACTAGGTAGACTAGTTGGGAATAGAATCATTTAAAATAAGTAAAAGGAAACTAGGAAGAAGTACCTTTCAAGTTCTAGGCTACTGACCTTTTCTTAAAACCAAACAAACTTTATATATACATATATAAACACACACATACACACGTATGCATATATATGTAAAATAAAGCAAATGTAACAAAATATTAACAATTGGCAACAAAGGTCCAAAAGTAAATGGAAATTTATTATTGTTTCTTCAAGTTTTCTGCAGATTTTCAGAAATGGGGCATACCATCTTTCAGTAAATGCCACACTAGAGAAAACTTAATAGCCCAGCCAGTGTGACACAGTGGTGGAGCGTCAATCCATCAACCAGGTCCTAGTTCAATTCCCACTCAGGGCACGTGCTTGGGTTGTGGGCTTGATCCCCAATAGGGGGCGTGCTGAAGGCAGCCGATGAATGATTCTCTCTGATCGTTTCTCCCTCTTCTTCTCTGAAATCAGTAATATATTAACTAATCAATGGGAGGAATAGGTAGGCCACAGGGCGTGCCTATCTCTATATGAGATATTGCCAGAAGCCTCTTCAGCTGACAGGCTGCACACCTGTCCCCACCAATATCTGATGCTTTATTTCTTAAAAACAAAAACCTGAAGATGTGAAGCAAATATGGCAAAATGTTAAAAAGTGACAAAGTGAGAGCATAGTATGTTATATTAGCTGCACACTTACACACACATTTGTACTCAGAGGACATATCAAATTAGCCACCACAAGAAATGACTGCTCTTGGGAATTAGATGTGCTGATTCAGGATCGAGCAAAGCCATCAAAAGGGAAGAGACTCAAGCCACTATCTACGGCAGTCCCGGTGAAGAGACGCAGATAACCTGTCCCGTTCTCTCCCTGGAGGAAGGAGCCAAGTTTACTAGCATCGCCTCCTGGGTGAGTCACAAATCTGGCCGCTGCTCTGTGGACAGGTCTCACTCCCTCTCCTGTCCTCCACCCTCCCCAACCTTCGGTGGACCCCCTTTAACCTCCCAGGCCCCCGTCACTGGGAAGAGATGCCCTGGAAAGCGGAATCAGAACAGACTGAAATATACTTCCCCTGCTTGCATACATGGGCATTCCAGTGTATTCCCCCTCTTGGTATGACTGATGCCCTGTGGGTCTAATCAATCGGAACCAAGGACCAACACCTGCCGTGGGCTCTAGACAACATCTCCACAATGTCTTTCTAAAAGCTAGAAGCGAGATGTCAGGAAAACCCTTCTGAGAACCGAAGGCCCCGCCTCCCTGCCACCCAAGCCCCCAGCATACCCGGGAGTACTGCAGCTTGTCCACAATGTCATCGCTCGTGAGGGGGATTAACCCTGCAAGACACGGAAAAGCCCTTTGAAGAAGGCCAAGCAGCCAAGCCACAAGGAGAACCCAGAAGTCCCCGTGGGAGTGAGGAAGCTTCCTCTCTGACACCACACACAGCCCCCACGCTTGCACCGTCCCCAACCCGGCACTCACCAAGCCTGTGGGCGATGAACTCGTCGTGAAGCACCGAGGAATTGGCGTCAATCTGAACCCAGTCAATGGCTGAAACGTAAAGGAAGCAGACACGCAGTTTAGCCTCCAATTTCCCCTAAAGACTTACAGCCGTGGCTCTCCAGATGGAGATCGTGGATCACCTGATGCATAGAAGGGGCAGAGGCCTGGGCCCGGCCACCAGACTGACTCTCACAGCTCTACAACAGGGCCCAGGAACCTACATTTTAACCAGAACCCCACAAACGCCGCTCCCCACACACCCCTTCCCCACTCAGGAGGGGTAGCGCAGGGTCCCGTACCACAGAGAGAAAAAAAAGACCTAGCGAAGAGTACAGGAGCGCGAGCATGTTTCTTTGAGCGGAATATTCCCGTGAGAAGCACGTATATAGCTGCTCATGCCAACATGAAATCCCAGAACACTAACTATTTGGGTTCTTAAATCCTAGGGAAGCCGAAACCGCTTTGGCTCAGTGGCTAGAGCGTCGGTCTGCGGACTGAAAGGTCCCAGGTTCGATTTTGGTTAAGGCCATGTAACTTGGTTGTGGGCACATCCCCAGTAGGGGGCGTGCAAGAGGCAGCTGATCGATGTCTCTCTCTCATTGATGTTTCTAACTCTATCTCTCTCCCTTCTTCTCTGTAAAAAAAATCATTAAAATATATTTTTAAAAAAATCCTAGGGAAAGCCTCAGAGATAACACAGACGTCTAGACCATATCTTATTTTACGGTCTAATGACCAGATTACCCTTAATTAATACCACATTACCAGTGACTCAACCGATGCTGACAGAATTCCTTCAATGGGCAAGGCATACTCCGTATAAAACTCAGTCCCCACCAGCAGGGGGGGAAGGACTGCACGCTCACACACATTCATTCATTCACTCGTTCGTTCTCATCTTCATGTAAACAAATTCGGAAAGCATTTGGCATGGGAGCCCCCTTATCAAATAAGAGGCATAAATACCAGAAATGGAGGTCAGAGGACCAGACGCAGCCAGGCCCCGCCTACTTTGTTCCACGCTTCCTATGGCTTCCTTCTCTCCACCCACGTCAAACAAGGACAAGGTAGCCTGTCCCGTCTCTGTCCCTTTACAGCCGAATCTCCCTCTGGCACGCCCCTGCCCTCCCCAGTGCTCGGAGCCTCCATGATACAGGTAAGATCAGTCCCTCCTGTAGGGAGGCTCGGACTGACCGTGACTGCCACATACAAGCCCCAGCGTGGAGGGAGAGCCCTCCTGGCACAATGAAGCTTGACCTTAGAGTCCTCCCTTGTGCCTAGGTACCTCCTGGGCTGAGGGAGGTGCAGCAAGTGCTGCCCAAACAAGGCCTGAGTCAGGAAACAGATTTGAAACTCACAAGAATACTGTAAACATGTTGACCACGCCCCTGGCTTTGCTTGTGGGATCTGACTTTAAAGCTTAGGTTTACAGGCTGAGTTACAGTTTCTTCATCCAGGCAGTGATCCCACCTGGCCCCAACTGTATTCTTTTATAGTCTTCTTTAATCCTTCACCGCCCCTCCCTAAAAAATTCTGCCCAGATTTCTCTTAAGACACCTGTCATATTGTGCCTTGTGTTACATTTATGTGAGTCTTGTCTCTACCTCAAGCTCCGAAAATCCTTTGGGGCAGGGTCTTCAGACAGCTTCACTTTTGTACTCCTCCCTCTAGGCTGGGGGGTCTCATTTATTTGCAGAACTGAATGGGGAAAGTGTGCAAACTCCCTCATTTTACTCCCGATGAAACCCGGGCCCAGAGACAGGAGTGATTAGGCAGAGGGAGGACCAGCACACCCAGCTCTGAGCCGACCTGACCTGACCGGGCAGGTGGAGGATCAATGTTCTTCCATTTACCCCTTTGGCCTGCTTATTCCCTTAGGACAGTGGTCTGCAAACCTCAGCTCACGAGCCACATGTGGCTTTTTGGCCCCATGAATGTGGCTCTTCCACAAAATACCACGGCCTAGGTGAGTCTATTCTGAAGAAGTGGCATTAGAAGTTTAAGTTTAAAAATTTTGGCTCTCCAAAGAAATTTCAATTGTTGTCCTGTTAACGAATTGGCTCTGTTGACGAATGAGTTTGCCGACCACGGCCTTGGGAGTAGGCACACCCGATGCAGCAGCTGACTTACGTTTCGCTTTCCTAAACTCTCCACGCTGACACTCAAAAAATATGGGTAGTATGTGTGCAAATGTGCAAAATAACCTGGAGCACTGTGCCTGGAACTAGAGCAAAAACAGATCTTCCCTCTAAGCCAGGGTTCTCAACCTGTGGGTTGCGACCCCTTCACAGGGGTCGCCTAAGACCATCGGAAAATGCAGTTATTTATATCACGATGCATCACAGTAGCAAAATTTCATGGTTGGGGGTCACCACCCCATGAGGAACTGTATGCCAGGGTCGCGGCCTTAGGAAGGTTGAGAGCCACTGCTCTAAGCCAACGGCACTGGAGCTCGGCTTCTCCCAATTAACCTAACATAGCGTCACTGCTGTCTGTGGGCTCATCTTGCCCTGTCCTATACAGCTGGCTCTGCATTCCCAGCGCCCAGCCACTGCCTGGCACCGATGTGTTCCATAAATGCAGATGAGGAAGCAGATCCATAAAAAGACACCTAGCAGCCCTGGCTGGCGTGGCTCAGTGGTTAGAGCGCCAGCCTGTGCACTGGAGGGTCTCAGGTTCCATTCCAGGTCAAGGGCAACTACCTGGGTTGTCTCAATCCCTTGCCCTGGTTGGACTGCGTGCGGGAGGCAACCAACCAATGTCTCTCTCTCACATACAGGGTTCTCTCCCTCCTCCCCTCCCTTGCACTCTCTCTAAAAATCATGGGGAAAAAAATACCCTCGGCTGAGGATTAACAACAATAAAGACATCTAGCAGCACTGAACACTCGCCAAACGTCGGGCACTTAGTAGTGATTACCTTACTCATCCCGGCCATCATAGGTACTAATAACAGCGCCCCGATGTTACAGAGAAAGCTGCAGCCCACAGTTTCAGACACCGTAAGGCAGTGGTTCTCAACCTTCCTAAGGCCGCGGCCCTTTAAGACAGCTCCTCATGGGGTGGCGACCCCCACCCATACAATGATTTCCGTGGCTACTTCATCGCTGTCATTTTGCTCCTGTGATGAACTGTCATGTAAATACCTGATGGGCAGGATGTGTTTTCATTGTTACACGTTGAACATCATTAAAGCATAGTGATCAATCACAAAAACAATATGTAATTATATATTGTGAAATATTTATTTCTAATGACAAATAAACGAAATGTTGTCTTGAATCGTGGTGTAGCATGGGCAACAGTCTTCATGTAACAGTAAACTCCATGGCTACACTTTGCTACACCGAGGAGCGGCGTGTTGGTTCCTAAGACCATGGGAAATAGGTGATTTCCCATAGTCTCAGGCGACCCCTGTGAAAGGGCCGTTCGACCCCCCAAAGGGGTCGCGACCCACAGGTTGAGAACCGCTGCCAACACAGTATTGGGACCCAAGTTCGCAGACTCCCGCGCCCCTGCTCCTCACCAATGCAAACTGGGGAGTGGAGCTGAGCGTAAGTGGCCCGTGGGGGGCCCGGGGGG
>JAAGEH010000452.1:4452045-4464937 GCA_011751065.1 Lasiurus cinereus | reverse complement strand
CGAAGGGTGGGGGTGAGTCTGGGGAGCACGCGAGGCCCTGGCAACGCGGGGGCGGGGGCTGCTTACCGATTATGGGCACCTCGGCGATGAAGACCCTCCGAATGGAATTAGCCACCCTGCGGGGTGAAGACAGGGGCGTGAGGGCACCGCAGCCTCGACAAGCCGACCCTCCAACCCCCAACACACACACACACACACACACACACCCCGGTTTCCAAGGTGAAGGCCACGGCAGGCGCCGGGGCCAGCAGACTCGGCCCGCTCCCCCACCCCCACCCCCACCCCCACCCTCCACCCTCCACCCCCGGCCGCCCCCGCCGCGGCCTTACGCCAGGTCCGTGTTCTCGATGATGAACTTGACGTTCTCGTCGGTGAGCTCCGTGATCCGCACGGTGGGCTGGTTGGCATAAGGCATCGCGCTCCGCCGCCCGGCGGGCCGCCGGCGTCCACCCTGCGGCAAGCCCCCCGCAGCGGAAGCCGCAGGAAGCCACCGGAAGTCGGGCAGCGCGGCCCCCCCCCCCCCCCGCCGCCGCATCCTCGGAGACGCGCGCCCACAGCACCGCCTACCGCCCGGAGGCCGGGACTGCACCGGCCTCCACCTGGTTTTCAATGCACCGCCAGCTGGACCATCCCCCTGGGATGGTGATTTGGCAAAACACGCACACATCCTTGACTCCATTAATAACGCTTCCAGGGATTTAAACTGCAGAAAATGCTTAAAGTTTCAAGCCAAGATATCTTTACAGGAATGATCACTGCAGCACAGTGTGTGACATAAAAAAAGAAACAAGCCCTAACCGGTTTGGCTCAGTGGATAAGAGTATTGGCCTGTGGATTGAGGGGTCCCAGGTTTGATTCTGGTCAAGGGCACGTCCCCAGGAGGGGGTTTGCAGGAGGCAGCTGGTCAATGTTTCTAACTCTCTATCTCTCTACCTTCCTCTCTGTAAAAAAATCAATAAAATGTATTAAAAACAAAAGTAAATGTCCATTGAGAGGCCTGGTGAAATATACACACATAGGAATACCATGTCTTTTAAAAGAATGAAGTTTGTACACTTATGGAAAAACAAAAGTGCACTTTAGCCAAATCTACTTGAATGGTAGGTATGTACCCTTTCCCTTCCCACCCGCAGCCTGAGCTGACCCATGCAAGAGTTAACCATACTTGCAAAAGGAGCCCAGCCAGTGTAGAGGCCAAAAAAATCATTAAAGCTAGATTGTGGCACTGAAATGGTTAGCAACAGACAACACAGCCAAAGGAGCGAACGGTGAGAGGAAAGCCCATCACTCCTTTCACTGATGGGAAGCCTGGGCCCAGAGAGGCGGAGCTGGCATGCTGGTAGGCAGCACCAGGACCAGAACTCGGTCTCTTGTCTGCCAGCCTCAAACCTTTCCCCCACACTGCTGTCTCTCTCTGGGGGCTTGGATACCTGCCGTGGTCTGGATGAAGACTGACTACACAACAGTAAATGGACTCAAACGTATTTATTATTCTTTTTACAGAGTCTAAGTTCACTAATAAGCCTGCACGCACGCTGGTGTAATGAGACCCCAGGCCTGAGAACAGACCTCGGGCCGGGCTGTGAACCAGTCCAGCGGGCACCTGTCTCATGTGGCAGCTTTCTGAGGGGGTCCCAGGTGCAGTATCTCAGGCTGCTGGAGAGGAAAAAGGCCGCAAGAAAGACCTCTGGGTGCCTGTGCCTGTGCTGTGCTGTGGATGAGCTGCCACACGGGTAGCTTCAGACCCTGACTCTGACGTGGGAGTCCCAGAGAGCATTCTAGGAACATTGAGAGAGACGGAGGTGCCTGTGAGATCTGACAGGCTGTGCTGGGTTTCTGTGGCTTGACTGCTTGGATGAGAGCCTCAGTTGTCAATCACACAACTGCAGAAAGACATCAGGAAGCCGGGCGTGGTGCTAGGAACTGAGGAAGTGCCCCTCTCCTGAGCTGCAGCTGTCTCATCGAGTGCCTGTGGCTTCCAGGTGGCTGTGTGGTGACTCAGGAGTCCTGTCCTGTGCTGGCACTTCATACTGTTCAACGTCCTTTAAATATATCCGCAGGTTTTCTTCTGGGCACGCTAGCTTATAGCCCTTCTTGCTCACCGGCGCTGGTTCAGACCCGTCAGGTTCTTAAGCTGATAAAGGGGTGGAAGCAGAGAGAGTGCTGAGGCCTTCCCCTGCCCCAGGACTTCAATGGGAGAGGTCAGGATTGTCAAAGCAGCGCACGTGGCTGCGATCTGACGTCCCGGGGTCCAGGGAGTCAGCCAGTAAAAAATAAGGAGGTGGGATATTTGGAATCAAGATGGACTGCACCACTGGCAGCCTCATTACTAGCTTTCCAGTTCGAGGCTACAAAACTACTTGGGGTCAGGGATACATTAAGTAAACAGCACAGGGCCAGAGTGGGAGGGGGGAGGGCAGGGATGAGCGGGGAAGTACCCACCGTCACCGCTGCACCCATAAGTCCTTGCACCAGTGCTTCTCCAGTGGACTTCACCTAGAAGGAGTCAGAGTCAGGTCCTACTAGTCCCAACAGGTGGAGTCAAAAGGGCTGTATACTGGAGAAAGAGCCTATAGACACCACAGCCGCAAACCGGCCACGTGTGGCTCCTTGGAGAGGCTGCTACGAGGAAGAACCAGCCCCGCTCCCTGGGAAGGCCCTCAGGACTGTCAGCTGAGGCCACAGGGGAGCACGAGACAGACAGGGCCCAGCTGTCACCGGAGGAGGAGGGTGTGCCTGGTGAGGAGGCTGCCCCGTGGCGAGCCCCGTACCTGATGGGCAGTGTGGCCCATGTTCATTGCATCGTTAATCCGGTTTTCCAAGAAGCGCCAAGTGTCCTCGAAGTCCGGGGAGGAGTCTTGCATCATCACCAGCTCGGTGGTGTTGTAGATAGCAGCCAGCACGGCCCGGCGGGTGTACCAGTTGAACTGCAAGGAAAACCGCCCAGGCAGGTGGGTCAGCACTGCCGCTGCGGCTGGGGGCAATTAGAGGGGGCGGTTTCTGCCCAAAGCCACAGACACAATGGCTTCCCCCGGATTCCTTCTTTCCCTCCCAGGTATACATGGCTCTCTGGGCAACACTACTGTTCCGCCACGTGGCTGTACATCGGAATGACCTGGGAGATTAAAAACGCCAGTTTCCAACTGGCCGGATGGCTCAGTTGGTTGGAGCATCGTCCCACGCACTAGAAGGCTGTGGGTTCAATTCTCAGTCAGGGCACATACCTAGGCTGTGGGTTCGATACCTGGTTTGGCGAGTGTACAGAAGGCAACCAATCCATGTTTCTTTCTCACATCGATGTTTCTCTCTCACCCACCCTCTTTCTTTCTAAAAATCAATAAACACATATCCTTGGATGAGGATTTTAAAAAATGTTTAAAAAAAACAAGCCCCTGGACCCAACCTCTTGGCGTTCAGTCAGTGGGTCTGAAGTGCCAGGTGTCTGGAGGTTTACTAAGCACGACTTTGCTACATCCGGTCCTTCTTGGAACTGCTGGTGGAAAGACTAAGTCTTAGGCCATCTCAGTGCTGGGAGGCTCGGTGGTCAGCCGGTTAGGAGCAAACTGGAGTGTGTTCCACTGGGCAAGTGATGGCTGAGAGAATCATGGACAGGTGAGAACAGCGAGGAAAAGCGGAAAGGTCAAGTTCTTTAGCGACGCCGACTTCCTGGGAAACTACTCTTCAGAGCACTGGCTCAGCTGCTTCGTGTTTCATTCCTTTAATTTCTTTGCTTCCTAATTTCATTTTGCCATCATCTCTGTTGCTGGTATATTCCCGCAGGGGGAAGTTGATTAAAGCACTATGTTAGAACTGGTTGGGAGCATCTCTTTGCCTCCCCGGCCAGGATTTCAATTTCTTTTTATAAAGATGCACTTTTTAAAAAACTTCCTTACAGAAATATAATAGCATTCACAAGTCACGTTCTGTCCTGGTGCCTGTTTAAAGGCTTATTGATTTCTTAGCAAAGCGGGCCAAGATGGGCTGGGGGTGGGAGTTTCTTTTTAAAGCGATGGTGTCTCCATGGCATTAAAAAAAAACTAGCCTCATGGAAGTCACACTGAGAAATCGTGCTGCAGAATATGAATTTTAGGAGACCAGCGGGGAGGAGGGGGAGGCATTATAAAGTAGGAGCCCAATCACAAGGCCCTCTGGCGTCTTTTGTCACCACTGCAGGTCGGAAGCAAGACCACTGGTTTGTGACAGAGCGTTGGTTCCTGAATGAGGATGACCTAGATCCCACTGTGGCTTGTTGAGGGCCCTCTCATACCTCCACCTCTCCTCCCAGGAGGGGATGGCACTACAGGCCATTGAAGGGAGTGGTGACCAGAGAAATTTCACCACCTTGCTGAAGAGAGGCTCCACCCAAGCTTTTCCCGGCCTCCTGTGGGCCTGCAGAACACTCACGTCAGTGGACTGGTCCCCGGCGTAATGCCACATGTCGTCCACCATGTTGGTGAGCAGGCTCAGGCTGGCCGGGATGTTGTGAGGGAGCATGAGGATGCTGAGGGCCTGCGGGGAGAACGACAGGGATAGGTACGGCACACAGGGGACCACCACACATGGTGGCTGTGCCTCACCTCTCCGCTGACCTATGTACGGGGGCTTGCCCTGCTTGCATTCTGAGACCTACCGCGCACCCCTGGCGGCTAACAACCCTGACCACAGCCGATGGGGACCAGGGCCCATCCTACCCTCCTGGCCCAATCAGACCTCAATCCCCAGCATGTGGACTTGGGAATGCAGACAGCAGAGCGTCTGGCCTGGTATCTCTGAGTGCTGAGAGCGAGGGTGAGTAGGTCACGTGGAGGAAGCAGCAGAGATAGGAAGGGAATCTGGGGGTGGTTTCTAGGTCACATTCCTCCTCTTGTCCTACTGCAGCCTCACAAAGTTCCTCGCCATGACCTTTTGCTCAACTCAAGTTGACTTGTTACCCGAAACCAAATCCTTCAACTAAAACAAGCCAATGGCACAACCCAGACTCCACCCCCTGACAGTACAAGGTCTCGCCACTTTGTCCACTAAAGTCCTTGGCTGGGGCCTCTGGGGTTTGCACAGAGAGGTCCTGGATTAGCTGGAGAGTGTCCTCCTGGTGCAGGAGCCCAGGAGGACATGTCCGGCACCAGCAGGCGGCCAGGCCTAACGCACTCGTTTTCATCTCTTGAACTGTGAGGCGGAACGAGTCCAGGCGCCGGGTTTGGAAATCCAGTGTGGCAGCACAGGCCAGAGGCGGCTGGACTCTCAGCCGTGCCCCTACACACCCGGCCTGGGCACTCACGTGTCTGTCCCCTGACTGACTGAAATGACATGTTCAATAGAGTCCCAGCTGGGTGGGGACACCAGATGGCTGTGCGCGCCTCTGATGTGCTTCGACTTCACCGGCTTAACGGAGAGAAGGGCCCACACTGTGACACGCTTTGAAAGAGGAAAAAGGAAGCCTCAGAGAAGGCAGAAAAGCCTCGGATGGAAACTCCAATCCTCAAGCATCACACTGACAATCTACAAGGCCAGCCCCCTGAGATCTGAGACACGACAGGCCCGTTCATGAGAATGGCCAACACAATCTGCTGACTGTTCTCACATCCTTCACAGACTCCTACTCACTGACGACCTGCGGGTCCACTCGGGCTACCAAGGCCCCACCAGGACGCGATCCAGTCCCAGGCCACTCATATCTCCTGAGACACAGGTGGCTCCGAGTTACTCTTTGGCACCCCCCAAATCTGAATCCTAGCTCTGCCACGTGCCCGGAGCACCCCTGGGCTTGCGGGGGTCAGTGAGCTGAGGCCTGACCACGCCCAGCACTCCGAGTGGAAGGTGCTGCAGTTTCCCTCTGAAGACATTGCTGCCGGGGGCCTGGATAGGGCCTCTGTACCCGGGGCCAGTGCTCAATGTACGGGATCAGCATTCTCAGTCTGGTCTCCACCGCGTCCCTCAGGAACTCGTCTGTCTTCCTCTTCCTGGAAGAGGGAAAAGAAAACACGCGTCTCTGGGTCAAAGGCATGGCTCGGTGCTGGCCGCGGGCGAGAGTCAGGTGAGCTCCAGAAGCTGGCCTGTTGACAGCTGTCTGAGCCAGGCGGCTGCCGTCAGCCAGTCCCCTGGAAGCAGCAGCTGCTGAATGCCCCTCTTCTGGCTCTGCTTGGACTGGCCTCCTGGGGCCAGCTGCCACCCCGAGCGATAACGCCAGAGGACTTACTCTGCCTGGCTCAGCTGTACCAGCTTCTGCTCCTCTTCCAGCACCTGGGTGAGCCGAGCATTGCACTGGGTCACAAAATGCAGGATCAGCTCACTGCCATCGTTCCCGAACATGTTGGCTGCCGCGCTGGAGAGGCCCAGAGACTGCAGAGGGAAGAAGAGAATGGTGGTGGCAAGCATAGTGGGCAAGGGTTGCCCGCTCGCCGCTAGCGCCTCTTCTAGTCACAGTAGCTTCATTTTCAGGGGCCACCTCATGCTTCATTCTTCATCCGAGACTCGGGGGAAGGTAACCACACCGCATCGAGCCCCTGGCGTGCTGCAAAGCACGGGGCACAAACGTGGACGGAAGTTCACGGTGCCATCTCAGAGATGCACACGTGAGCAACCCCAAGCCTGGAGAAACCGCCTTGGGACTTTGGCTAGGACTGATGGGAAAGGGGAGCTCTCTTTCCACGGGGGCTGTGAGCCATTCCTACTCCTGCAAGGGAGGCCCCAGCTGAGAATGGAGCTCAGAGAGGAACGCGAACCAGAGATGCTGGAGAGAAAGTGCCCAGCCCCACATCCAAGAATGTGTGCCCAAGCTACTCGCAGACTTTTCTGTTACTGAATGAGCCAAAACACTCCTTCCTGCTTGAGCCAGTCAGAGTGGAACTCTGACACTTGTAACCTGGAGTCCTCACGGACATATAAAGGGGCTGGGGAAAAACGCTCATAACCCTTTCCCTTACCAATTCACCTAATTTATCGCTTGGAAATCGAGTCACTTACTTATTTAAAGAACAACAACAAGACCCTGACTAGGTAGCTCAGTTAATAATTGCCCTGATAAGCCAGGGTTGAGGGTTTGATCCCTGGCCAGAGTACATACAAGCAGCAACCAATGAATGCATCAATAAGTGGAACAATAAATCAGTGTTTCTCTCTCTCTCTCTCTCTCACTCCCTTCCTCTATCTAAAATCAATGAATAAAACTGAAAAACAACCACAAAGCTTTCCTTAAGGAGCTGTCCAGAGGTTAAAGTCACAAAGATTCCCGCTGTTTCCCATGTACAGCAACTGCTGTGCATCTGCTGGAGGCAGAACCCTGACAGCGGCAGAACCCTGACAGAGGGAGAAAGAGGAACAAAACAGAAACATTCACTAGAAACTCCCACTGCCGGGAGTGGAAAATGCCTCTCTTTGGTGGAAGTACACAGCCCTTTTGGAGGGCAACCTGCCAGTCGATTCCAATGCGGGAGCAAATGCCATTAGACTCATTGGGAAAAATAGAGTGTGTTGTTCTTCCAAGTGGTGTCTTCTTGGGCGTTTTCAAACACCGTATTTCATCAAGTCTAAGATGCACATATTTTTCATTTTAAACAATGAGTGTGAAGTGTACAACTGATGACGTGTCACAGTTTAAAGGCGGCATTTATCTTTTTCAGTGATGCATAAAACAATACTGCTTCTTACAACCACTGGCATCTTAGAGTCAATGAAATATGGTCATTTTTGTCATAGGCAATTCTTCACATGGGCTGCCTTTAGAACCTTACTCCTAAGAACCAACTCATCTTATATTCTTTTTATAGTAAACAACAGTTTTATAATGGACCTAGTTTCACCTTACTAATAAAGAACCGCCCCTGCAAAAAATAAATAAATAAATAAAACATCCAGAGAATCCTACAGGAATGAGGGGTTCCCGGCTAGGCTGTACTTTGGCTCATGTAAAGCCTCTGCTTTGGCTCAGTGGTCGGCAAACTCATTAGTCAGCAGAGCCAAATATCAACAGCACAACGATTGAAATTTCTTTTGAGAGCCAAATTTTTTAAACTTAAACTTCTAACGCCACTTCTTCAACATAGACTCGCCCAGGCCTTGGTGTTTTGCGGAAGACAACACAATCTGCTGACTTGACTCAAGGGGTCCAAGAGCCGCATGTGCCTCGAGAGCCACAGTTTGCCGACCCTGGCTTTGGCTGATGTAACTCCCTCCCGGCTGATGTTGGTCAGGCTGCCCGCCCTCACCTATACACACCTGGGCTCCTTCTGCAATTGCCTCCGCCGTCCACCCGTGGGCAGGCACGAACTCCAGGGCTGCTGTGAGGATGCGATGCTGCAGCTGCTCCTCACTCTCATGGTCCTCCTCCTCATCGCCAGCCTGGTCTGTGTACCTGAGACCCACACCCGAGGGACACATGGGGACAGAGCCCTGCACGCCTCATCTTACTGCCTGCCGCCTCGAGTGCAAAGTGAGCCTGACCAGAAATCGTAGCTACCAGTAGGCACATGTTGGGAGAACATTTACACTTGTGTATTGGTACTGCAATGCCAACACAGTAAAACTTCTATCACCCTTTCCCTCCCGTGTGCTCACTGAGAGAGGAGGACATGCTATAGGGCAGTGGTCGGCAAACTCATTCGTCAACAGAGCTAAATATCAACAGTACAACGGTTGAAATTTCTTTTGAGAGCCAAATTTTTTAAACTTAAACTATATAGGTAGGTACATTGTTATTAACTTAATTAGGGTACTCCTTCAATTGCACTGTACATGCATGCCCGCACGTGGTATTTTGTGGAAGAGCCACACTCAAGGGGCCAAAGAGCCCCATGTGGCTCGAGAGCCGCAGTTTGCCGACCACTGCCATAGGGCACATGCTTCCAGGATTCCCTGTTTCTAGCCCTCAGCACAGTTTCTTTATCTGTATTTGCACCAAATGGTAACACCATGGTCTATTATTTACAGGGTCTGGCATGAAGTATGTTCTCAAAATATTATTTGTTCAACTGAAATGAAAAGTATGTTAATCAGGAGACCAGGATAATGACTGGGGATACTTTAATTTCAGAGCTAGAGGAACTTCTCAGTGGTAGGATTAAGAAAAAAATATCTAATGGAAATGGAAATGATGTTTCTAGAGGACAATTTGGCCCACATGTGTAACAAAATGCTACATGTGCATATCCTTTGATTCAGTGCTCCCATTGCTGAGGGAATCACACACTTTATCATATTATTTTTCATACCAGCGAAGGAAATCTAAATACCCTAATATATAAAGAGCCGGGGTCCGTAATGTCCAAAATGACCGAACAAATAACCAGACACCAGGCTGCGTGCGCAGCAGTCTCAGGTAGGCGGTGTATGGTGAGCGGGCTGAACTGCTGACCTCTCGGACCCTCCTGGGTCACAGGCGCTGCGGTGACCCAGCACTGACTACCACTGCCAAGGCAGGTGTGATGCGATTGGTTGGGGGAGCCTGACATCGCCCCATGATCACCCTACAGAAGGAGGCCCAGGCCACCTGGCCGGCCGGCGGCCGGCCGTGAGCGGTGGGCGGGGCCTTCCCGTCTGGGGCGATCAATCACAGGGTTCCTGGACTACGAGAGGGCACAGGCTGGGCTGAAGGGAACCCCCCCCCCCAGTGCACAAATTTCGTGCACCGGGCCTCTAGTTCATCAATAAAAGATAGGTTAAACAAACTTTGGTACCACCATTTGCTGGAATATTATGCAATTACTAAAATAATGACTGTGAAAAGACATTAAAAATGTATATAGAGTGAAAAAAAAAACAGATTGTGAAAGGGCACATATAATGTAATTAATCATTATTATTACTGTTATTTTAGATCCTCACCCAAGGATGTTTTTATTGACTTGAGAGAGAGGAAGGTAGATGGAGAGAGAGAAACATCAATGTGTGAGAGAAACATTGATAGGTAGCCTCCCATAGGTACCCTAACCAGGAATCGAACCAGCAGCCTGGGTATGTGCCCTGACCGGGAATTGAACCTTTAACTGTTCAATGCACAGGATGACACCTCAACCAACTCAGCCATAGAGGCCAGGGCTATAACTAACCATTATTATATACATAAGTTTATTTATGAAATATGCTTATAGAAACATCTTAAAAGATAGTAACAAAAATGTTGGCAGAGTTATTTCTGGATCTGTGGTTTCCAGTAATTTTTGTGAACCTCTTTATATTGTTTAGATGTTTTACAATGTACAGGCACCATTTTCATGAAAAAACAGGAGGTTCCTTTCAAAGACAGTCTGATAATGATGAAAGGTGAGAAAGAAGAGAGGAGAGAGGAAGAACAGATGTACCCACGCACGCACAGTGGCCAGAAATGGGTCGACAGGGTTCTGGTGCCTACCTGGGGGGTGGACGAGAAGACTCCGGACTGGGTTCTTCTGCTCCCTGGGTCTCAGAATGTTGCTGAGAAAAAGGAGGGGGAGGTTGGTGCTTCTGCTCATCTGAAGCCCTTAGCTGCAGAGCTGACGCGTGGAAGGCACGTGGTGCCAGGGCGAGCTGGCAGCGGGACACTGAAACAGAAACGGGATTGGTCAGTCGGGGACACTTACTAGAAAGAAAAGACCCTTTGAGACCTACCATGATACAAGGGATGGGGGAGGTCAAGAGGGCAGAGTCCCCTCTAGAACCACTTATCCAAGTGTTGGGACTCAGGATAAACTGGCAACCTTCAGACACGATATGGAGACAAAAGTCTGAGCCAGAAAACAGAACCTTCAGAAATGATGTGGAGACAAAAGTCTGAGCCAGAAAACAGAAGACCTGCTTCTAGACCTGTTTCTATCATTTGTTAGCTGTGTGGTAATGGGCAAGCCATTTCATCCCTGTGAGTATGACTTTAAAGTAGGCAAATTAAGAGTAATAATCTCTACTACTTGCTCCATGTGAGTGGGCTGAAACAAAAAGTGACAGTGACTTGAAAGTATTTCATGTTTATATATTGCTAGAGGCCTGATGCACGAAGATTTGTGCAAGAATGGGCCTTCCTTCCCCTGGCTGCTGGCAGAGCTTTAGCTCTGGCCAGTCACCTTTCTGCCTTCCCATGCTGCCCAGAGGCCTGGAGCAGCTGGGGTGGAGCTGAACCATGGTGATGACACAAGCATCCTGCCCCACCTCCAGCCGCTAGGTGCTGTGTAAATTAACCTGCCATCTTTGTTGGATTAATTTGCATACCCACTCCTGATTGGCTGGTGGGTGTCACAAAGGTATGGTCACTTAGCATGTTACTCTTTTATTAGGTAGATGGCTAGAGCGTTGGACTAGAAATTAGAAGGTCTGAGTACTGACCCCAGTGTTTATATGATGCCTCAATCTGCTTTCTCATCTGCAATATTGCAACACCCCCTTCATTGGCATTAGGAAAGGGATTTTGGAAAAGCACCACCTCATACTTTTTTCTTTCCCAACACTGTATTATAAAAAATTGCAAACGTACTGACAAGTTGAAAGAACTGTGACATGAACACCCAGATACACTACATGTAATCATCACACTCTGTTAATCCATTTTGTATTTCGATACATTTGCTACAGACCTCAGTTTTCTTCATCTCTAAACATTTCACGATGCCTCTATGAACCAGAGTTTAATATTTACTTTCTGTCCCTTTATTGAGCTATTTATAGACAATGAAAAACAAGTCTTAAACATGCCAATTCAGAATTTTGACAAATACATACTTATATAACCTGAACTCCTATTTAGAGATTATCACCTCCCCAGCAAGTTCCCTCATGTTCCTTCCCAGTCATTCCCTACCCATAGTCCTGAAGTTTTCAGTCTAGTTTTGCCTGTCCTAGAATTTCATCTAAATACAATCATACAGCATGTCATTTGTATGTAAGACTTCTTTTGCTTAATATATTTTTTTAGATGGAGCTATGTTTTTTGTGTAACCCAGTAGGATGCTTTTTACTGCTGATAGTATTCCATGAAGATACCCTCAGTGTTGGCTATTATCAGTAAAGTTGCTACGAACGTACTTGCACAAACCTTGTGGACACACGCTTTCATTCCTTCTGGGATTTGTAAATATTTCGGAGTGGATTTGCTGGGTCACAGACATTACTTTTACTAATCGTTATTTAGTTTGGAGTTTTGTATAAAAAACAAAAAAAGGGCATCATTTAAAAAAAAAAATCTATGAGCCCACTCAGGGAACAATGATTTTTAAAAAACATAGCACAACCGAAACCGGTTTGGCTCAGGGGACAGAGCGTCGGCCTGCGGACTGAAGAGTCCCGGGTTCGATTCCGGCGGTCAAGGGCATGTACTGTGGTTACGGGCACATCCCCGGTAGGGGGTTGTGCAAGAGGCAGCTGATTGATGTTTCTAGCTCTCTGTCCCTCTCCGTTCCTCTCTGTAAAAAATAAATAAAAAATAAAATAAAATAAGGGGGCATGTACCTTGGTGGCGGGCACATCCCCGATGAAGGGCGTGCAGGAGGCAGCTGATCGATGTCTCTCATCAATATTTCTGACTCTCCCTCCCTCTCCTTTCCTCTCTGTAAAAAAAATATATATATTAAAATAAAATAAAACACAGCACAGTATGTGTGAAAAACCCCAGTCTTTTAGGGTATATGTAGAAAAAAAAAAACTGGAGCGACTATTCATAATACTTTGGAAAGGGAAAAAGAAGGTTCTGAAGCAACTCCGAGGAGCCGCTGTGCTTTAGGCGATTTTGGGGGAAATGCGGGAGGATGCTTCTTTATTTTTTACCAGCTACCCATTTTTGTGAGTGTGTCACCGACCCACCCCTGTGCTTTAGGCGATTTTAGGGGAAATGCGGGAGGATGCTTCTTTATTTTTTACCAGCTAACCCATTTTTGTGAGTGTGTCACCGGCCCGCTGGTTTCCCCCTCCATGCCGAGGATACAAAGTTTCCCCCTCC
>JAAGEH010000452.1:4434181-4452035 GCA_011751065.1 Lasiurus cinereus | reverse complement strand
CCGAGGATACAAAGTTTCCCCCTCCATGCCGAGGATACAAAGTTTCCTCCCTTCAAGCAAACGTCCCTGTGTGTTTAAGAGCTCGGGTGTCCGCACGCCCCGAGGCGGACCCCCGCGTGGCACAGCGGCCCGGGGGGCAGCGCCCAATGATGGACGCGGCGGGGGGCGAGGTGCTCCCTCCGGCCGCCCCCACCTGCGTCCCTGCGGCCTCGCCAGGGGGGCTCCGGGGCCTGGGGCCGGCTCCGCCGACCTTGGGCGCCCACAGCCCCTCTGTCTGCGGCTCCGCGGAGTCCGGGACACGGGAGCTCCGCGGCCCCCTTCGCCTCCGTTAACCTGGGGGCGGGGGGAGACACACAAGCCCGCCAAACGGCCCGCTCCAGCCCGGGGACGCCGGCGGCTCCGCGCCCAATTGCCCTTCACCTCACCTTGCTCGCGAGCCGCACCCCCACGGCCTCCTCCCCGCCCAGAACCCGGCCCCGGTCGGCCTCGCGCCCCGCGCCCCGCTCCCCGCTGCCCGCTGCCCGGCTCGGCCGCCCCCCGCCCCCTCCTCACCGGCGGGCAGGCACCGCAGCTGCAGGAGCCTCCAGCCCGCTCGGCCGAACGCGCTGGACACCGCCGCCATCTTGGAAGCGGGCACGTCTCCGACGTCAGCGCCGCCACTTCCGCCCTCACGCCCCGCCCCCCTCCCGCCCCGCCTCTCGCGAGAAGCGCGTGCGCGGAGCCGGCGACCGCGGAGCAGACGGGAGGGCGTCCCGGCTAACCAGGTAAGCGCGCTGGACACCGCCGCCATCTTGGAAGCGGGCACGTCTCCGACGTCAGCGCCGCCACTTCCGCCCTCACGCCCCGCCGGAGGCCCCGCCCCCCGCCCCGCCTCTCGCGAGAAGCGCGTGCGCGGAGCCGGCGACCGCGGAGCAGACGGGAGGGCGTCCCGGCTACCAGGTAACCGCTGCGGGGGGGGTGGGGGGTCGGTTGCCCCGGGAACACGACCACCATCACCCCATTTCCTAGTCGCAATCGGGTGGGTCACTTTGGTGGGAAGTAGCCTCGGCCGCCTCCCCGAGGACCATGGCGGGCGCTTTTTTGTAGCCGGAGAAGCCAAAACGTGGGGGGCGGGGGGGGCCCGGCCCGATCTTGTCTGCCTGCCTCGGGCTCCCTCCCTGCACTGCCTGCCCCGGGCCGAGGCCCCCGGGACAGCGATCGGTCGGGAGGAAGAGCCCGCCCCGGGCTGGGGTCCCCCCCCCCCCCGGAGACCTGGGTCCGAGACCCGCTGCTTGTGCCCGCAGGCAGGCAGCTAGCGACGGTGACCTCCTTGGGCCTCGGACTCCTTTCTCAAACCGAAGACGTTTGGGGGTGGGGCGGGGGAGAACCCTGCCAGGTGGTCATTTTTTGAACCAGGCTAGGGTTCGATTCCCGGTCAGGGCACATGCCCGGGTTGCAGGCTCGATCCCCGGTAGGTGCCATGTTGGAGGCAGCCGATCAGTGATTCTCTATCGTCATTGATGTTTCTATCTCTCCCTGAAATAATATCAGTCATGAAATAACATGTTTTTAACAAGAAATTTTAAGAAGGTCAGCTTTTAAAAAGTAAATACAATAAAAGTTTTTATTTTCATGACTGTGCATTTTTTTAGGGATTTGCACACCATAATTCAGTGGCTAAGGAAGTCCCGATCGTCTAATAACACTTGGCAGGCAGCCTTTCCCTGGACCTCTTAAGGTTTGTGGAGTTGGTTATAATCAGATTATCTCCCAAACTTGCCCGATGGGAAGGACCGCATAGGATGCTTGTGTGGGTAAGTGGGAGGCCTGGATGGTTGATTCATCCCATGTGGGGTTTATTCCGGGGGCCCTGTTTTAACAAAGGTGCCCCCCCCCCGCCCCGGGTGATTTGTAGGATCTGCCCATTTGGAACAGGCCGGTGGCGTTCATGCAGACAGGGAGCAGCGCCAAGCCCTGGGTGACCCTGGAAAGGTCACGGGCTGGCCTCAGACGACACCCTGGGCGCTGGGATTATCTGTGGTCAGAGAAGGCTTCCTGTCAGTAGGACGCTCGCTCGCTCGCTCGCTCGGGGGAGGGCAGTGGGGATGGCAGGAGCTGAGCAAGTCCTTCTGTCACGTTGGCCTTGGCAGGAACGTGTTAGAAGAGCCAGGGGCGTGGGTGCGCAGCGGTTAAGAGCTGGACAGGTGGTTAACAAAGACGTCCGGTGCTGTGACAGGGACTTTTACCTCTAAAGGGACCGGTTGAGCCCCGCCCCCGCCCGTGTGGCTCCGTGGTCGAGACTGCACACTGGGCAGGTGCCCAGACCGGGAACCCAACCAGGATCTCCTCTGATTCATGGGGTCAGTGCTCAACCACTGAGCCATACCAGCCAGGACCATCCTCATTCCAGAAACAGTTTGTTGGTTTCTTCTAACTCAATCCCCAGCGATCCATATTCCTGTCTTCCCTGGCTGGTTCTTCAATGTGAGATGGATCACAAGTCGAGATTTGCAAAGCTTCTTCCTCATGTGTATCATATGATAGTAAAAGGCTTGACAGTTTTTATTTATTGCCCGACCGGTGTGGCTCAGGGTTTAGTGTTGACCCATGAACTAGAAGGCTAGGGTTCGATTCCCGGTCAGGGCACATGCCCGGGTTGCAGGCTCGATCCCCAGTAGGTGCCATGTTGGAGGCAGCCAGTCATTGATTCTCTATCGTCATTGATGTTTCTATCTCTCCCTGAAATAATATCAGTCATGAAATAAACAACATATTTTTAACAAGAATTTTAAGAAGGTCAGCTTTTAAAAAGTAAATACAATAAAAGTTTTTATTTCATGACTGTGCATTTTTTAGGGATTTGCAAACCATAATTCAGTGACTAAGGAAATCCCAATCGTCTAATAACACTTGGCAGCCTTTCCCTGCGACTTTGCAGCCGGGTCAAGATAGTAAAGAGGATGCCTTTCACCTGGAAGAAACCAGACAAAAGGCATGATAGGGAAAAATTGCAAAATTCACTTTGGAGAGGTGGAGACACGTGAGGTCAGATTGTGGAGAACCTGAATCCTGAAGACGAGGGAGTTGGTTTTGCTCCAGAAAAGAAACCCTTTAGGATAAAGCTCCTTTAGGAAGCGAGCCACAGAGAGTGCTGTTGCGGTGAAGGATGACTGGCTAGCTTGGACTTGTTTGGGGAGCCCCGGACCAGATCATTTGAAGTCAGCATTTTTAAAGAAGGAAGAACGTATGGACGTGGCTTACATTCCGCCCCAGAGTGCCTATGGTGGTATAATTGTCACGTAGCCACCTCTGCAGAAGACAGTGGTTCAGCATGAGACCGATTCACCCCGATGTCCCCACCCCAGCTTCTGTCCTGATGTCATTCATTGGAGCTCTTTCACGTCGGAAACTGTGGCATTAATATTTCAGAGAGAAAGAAAGGGGGAACGGAGGAGAGTGCTATCTCCTGATCCACCTTCATTCTATACTCGCCTGAGTATCAGGTGGAAGGAAAGCTGACCCCGGCGGGGAAATTTCCGTAGGATGAAGGCCCTGGCGTTAGTCAGATGGAGTGGATTCAAACCCCAGCTCTTTCTTTGTCCACACAACGCTTCCTAGTTGTGTGGCCTGGGCAAAGCCAGCGGCCTGTTTCCTGGCTGTAAAATGGGAATAATACGTAGGTGAAGGTGGTTCTGAGATTCAATTGAGATAATGTATGCAAAGTGTTTTTAAACACTCTGGCTAGTACTAAACGTTAAAGAAAAGACACAGTAGATATTATTGATCACTGATACATTGATATTTTGCTGAAAGGGGAAATACTCAGTTTGTCAAACTTAATAACTTGTCTCTTTAAAAAAAACACATTAAGCTTGTGGTTGGCTCGTCTGCCAATTTATTGGCCTTTCTTGCTGAGTCATACTTCTGCCTCATTAGTGTCCTGCCTGTTCCGTATCCTGGTCAAGCTGAGCTGGTTCATATCAGAGAGGAAATAACTTTCTGCCTTCACGCTCCGTACTTGGCTGCCAAGTCGGGGTGCCGCGAGGAAGCCACCTGCTCTTTGGGGATGTCGGGGTCATGAAACCTTTGGCTAATGGGCCCGTTCATTTGGTCCCACTCTGGTATTGACAGGAAGATGCTCTAATGTCGGTCCGAATATCCTATTTGATGGTGCCTCATGGGTGACATGGTGCTTTTGTCTCCACCCAGTCCTGACTCTCCTTTGGCCGGTGGTTTTAGGGGTGCAGCGCCGCAGGGATGGCAGACTTTGGGGTCTCGGCTGGCCAGTCTGTGGCGGTGGTCTGGGATAAACTCTCCCCGCCGGGGGCTCTGAAAGACCTGGTGGAAAAGCTGCAGGCGCTGACCGGCAGCGAGGGCCGCGTGTCCGTGGAGAACATCCACCAGCTGCTGCAGTGTGAGTACCGCCCCGTTGTCTGTACAGGGTCAGGGGGGCGGGGGGGGGACTTCAGCGGTAGTGCTGCATTTCTGATAAGATAACGGAGTTTTGTTTTGGGTGGCACATGCTGGCAGTGGCCTGTCACCCTGCTGTTTTCAGTTGAGATGCAGTAGACTCAGGAGTGTGGCCGATTTGTATCAGCATATTCTTGTTTCTTTATTAGCTATGCCACTTTTTTTAAAAAAATATATTTCATTGATTTTTCACAGAGAGGAAGGGAGAGGGATAGAAAGTCAGAAACATTGATGAGAGAGAGACATCGATCAGCCGCCTCCTGCACACCCCACACTGGAGATGTGCCCGCAAGCAAGGTACATGCCCTCGACCGGAACTGAACCCGGAATCTCTCAGTCCGCAGGCCTTTTTTCTTTTTTTAAAGCCTCCTCTTCAGCTTCTTTGACTTCTTCCCACGAGCGTATCAAAGGATATGAAAGTAGTAAGACTGAGGCAGAGCAAGGCAGCAGTGACCTTACCCCTCTTACTAGTAACAGTTGTCTAATCACATTTGCTGAGCGGGTGGGGGCGCATTCTAGAGGGCCAGGCGTAGCGTTGGTGGGGGCTCGGAGGGCCTGGGAGACAGCTTCTGGGGTCCAGGTGATTGCTGACACAGTCTTCCCTCTTTCCAGCCGCACACAAAGAATCTAGCTTTGACGTTATTCTGGCGGGTGCGTTTCCTGGAAGCTGCTCTCTGCACAGTGCTGAGATTCTGGCTGAGATGGCCCGGATCCTCCGGCCTGGCGGCTGTCTTTTCCTGAAGGAGCCGGTAGAGACAGGTGTGGGTAAGGAAACCTTCGTCTGAAAGATGGACCTTTCACTGGGTTGCATCTGTACCTGTGCTTGCTGCATCTCTCCGAGCAGGAGTTACCACTTGGAGATCAGTATTCTTACAGTTGACCTTATCATTAGAGATACATGCTTGTAAAACTCTGAAGAGATGTGTGATGTCTGACCCACAGGTAGTAAAATAGAAGGAAACTGCCCCTCTGAGCGTGGCTGGGTTCCTCAGCAGGTGAACGAACCGTTAACCTTTGCTCTGTACCACGGATAACCATGCAGCGGTAAAAATAAACAAACTTCATATCCCTCGGGAATCATGCCGAGTGAAAAAGCCAGTCTCAAAAGGTCCCATGCTCTCTGATTTCGCTCATACAACATTCCTGAAATACAAAGTTGCAGGTGATGGAGGACAAATTGGTGACTGGCTAGCCTGGGAGGTGGTGTGTGAGGCTGTGAGGGATAGTACGGGGGCTCCTATGGTCCATTCTGTATCTTGATTGTGGTCATTGATTACCCTAAGCTACACGTGTGCTAAGATGGCTAGAACCACACACACACACACATGCACACGTGCATGTAAATCTGGGGAAATTTGGATAAGCTCAGCTCTGTGGACTATCAATGCCGGCTTCCTGTCTTCACAGTGTATTAGAATTGTGTGGGGAAGCGAGGTGGAAGGGTCCTTGAGACATCCCTGAACTTTTTAAACATCCTGCACATCCATAGTTAGAGTTGAAATATAGTGATCGGAAATGTGGGAGTGATGGGGTAATTACTGATTGATTCATGGGAAACTATGATGGAATTCAGGAGATAAAAACCTCTCTTTTTTGTTCAAGTGATAAAGTGGCAGCAAGTTATTCAATTCTGAATTTTAGCATTTTTTTTTAACCAGACTTTCCATCAAAAATGTGATGACTTATTTCACCAATAGAAATGAAAAGATTTTGAAGTGTGTGAAGATGTTTATGTGGAGATATAAAAACGTTGCTGGAACATAAACCTTGGGTGACTTAACACAGTGTCTTTTGTCTGAAGTATAAAAAGAGAACACGGTACTTGTTATGTTAGAGTTTCTAAAGCCTCTTTCTAATCATTAACAACCTTGAAAGGCTTGCTATTTCCAAGAAGCAGAGAGCTATAATAAGCAGAGAGGAATAATAATGGAATTACTATCTAAAACGGAAGAGTACAGGGAAGAGAATTTTGAGTAACCAAGTCAAATTAAAATATCACCAAAATGTATATACATTAAACAGAAGAGCTTATTATTGTTTTAATGCCCAATGACCCAAACAGGATAGAGCCTTTATTATTTTTCCTGCGTTGACCTATAAAGCTGTTGATTGGAGTTTTCTCTTGGCAGTGAACAACAGCAAAGTGCGGACGGCATCGAAGCTGTGTTCGGCCCTGACGCTGTCTGGTCTTGTGGAAGTGAAAGAGGTATGTTGGTAGACGGCCTTCTCTGCTGAGAACTTAACCGTGAGTCACTCACCTAGGACGCATATCTTCAGAGACAATGCAGAGAAAACTGGTAAATACCAGCCCTGAAGGGGAGATGGTCAGTTTGCTTAGAGTAGGAAGTCAGTTGAGAAGTGCTTTCATGTGAGATACGTGAAGCCTCCCAGGACAAAACCTCGGGGACAGTCTCCCCTGAAGAGGCTCAGCTGGGCCCAGGTGGGTGGGGGCATATTCTGGTCTCGGTGCTGGTTAGTGGTGCTGACTCTGAGGTGCAGAGCGGAGCACAGACCTATTAGAGGCCGCCAGTCCCAGGCCCCAGGGAAGGGCAGTCACCGGGATCACCCTCGGTGGGCGGCTGGTGTAGGTTGGAGGGGAAGTCCCATTTTTGACAGTTTAATAAAAATATTTTAATTAAAGAGGTGTTCATATTTCTACATTCTTCTCTGATGTTGACATTTTCTTATGTGTGAGGTAAGAATAATATAGTGAGAGCCATTATACCACTGATTGGCAACATGACTGAAGACCTTAATTTATTCATGCCCACTCTTTATTTTTCTTTTTAGTTTAAGGTTTTTTTGTTTTTTATTCTAAAAGAAAGAATGTCACAAAAATTCAGTTAATACTAAAGAATATTGAATTTGAAGTGATGACATCTCAGTCCTTGCTCACACTTCTCTCCCCAGAGGAAACCACTTTTTACCTATTTGCAGCCACACACACACACATACTACACAAACACACACGTCATTACTTAATGTCAGTAAGGTCATATGGATACATTGTTAGGTCACTAGCTTTTTGGACATTTACCCATCTCAGTGTATCATCCCTTGTTGGTATTCATGATGTAACAAGAGTCACTGCTACAGGTGGGCTCTCATTTGTTTCACCATTCTATAATAGACACGAGGTTGTTATTGTTTTAATGACACAGCACCCCCACTATTTTTTCACGTTTACTGTCTGCTGCTACTTCCCAAGGCACATAGACAGCATTTTCCCTCCCGTGTGGTTCCTTTCCTCCCAGGATCTAAGTTTTACGTCTATGGTGGGCTTCCCTGCTTTCCCACTACAGCCTTAGATCCTGTGCAACAGGCCATGTCTGATTCATCGTCACAGTCATCACCCAACCCTCACAATGAATAGGCCTCATGCCTAATAGACAGATATTTGATAAAGTTTTAAAACTTTCCAAGGTTTTAAGACAAAGTAAAATAGGCTCAAAGTAAAGATGTAGACAAGTTACACTCTAGGGTTATGATCAGTGAGAAACTGAGGTGAGCACGAGGTGATGTCTGACTCCCACTATTATCCTGTGAACTACTTAAAACAGTGGTTGCCAACCAGTGATCCGTGGTCCATTAGTCCGTGGGGTCCGAAAGGTTAGTGACCACTGGTTTAAGGAAACCTTTGGGGTAGCAGTCACCAACCCATGGACCACTGGTGGTCCATGAGATCCAAAAGGTTGGCGGCCGCTGACTTAAATCACAGAAATTAGGATTTGATACCCATAGACTGGTAGGTGGGCTTAGAACATCATTTTGTAGGAGTGTGGCCTGATCCTTTTGATGTCTTGAATTCCAGCTGCATCGAGAGTCCTTGAGCCCTGAGGAGATACAGTCTGTCCAAGAACATCTGGGTTACCATAGTGACAGTTTGGTCTCTGTGCAAATCACAGGCAAAAAACCCAACTTCGAAGTGGGTTCTTCTAGTCAACTTAAGCTTTCTACTGCCAAGAAGCCTTCTCCTTCAGGTAAGACTGGATGTTCTTGTCTGAAGAGGCCTGAAGGACACATTAGAAATGGAGCCAGAGATCTGAACGGTGTGATAGATTTTCAGAGGATTAGTCCTTCCTTAAGTTCTGTCATGTCCAAATGAAAGAAATTAAGGAAGCACTAATCCTCTAAAGATGGAAGGGTGCTTATTGTGCTCTTGTTCTAGGCATTTTCAGATCGCAACAGAACTAACGCATAGATATTAGTTCAGCCCTTCTGAACTGGAGGACACGGAGGCCTCCAGATTTTATTATATTGTTGTTTTTTTATTAATTTCAGAGGAAGAGAGAGAGAAATATCAGTGATGAGAGAGAATCATCAATCAGCTGCCTTCTGCACTCTCGCTACTGGGGATTGAGCCCACAACGTGGACATGTGTCCTGATGGGGAATCAAACCATGACCTCCTGGTTCAATGGTCGATGCTCAACCACTGGGCCACACGGCCGAGTGAGGCCTCCCCTCCAGAGTTTAGAGGCCTGAGTCACAGAGCTTAGTTAGTGAAGTCTTTCCAGGCCCCAGAATTTTGATATTTATCCATGGTGGTATCATGATAGATAGGAGTGCCCTGTTCCTCTGCCTTTGTGCCAATAAAGTTAGCTTTTCTTCCTTTGAAGGAAAAACATTTCTTCTGCTCAGAAAATTACACTCCCCATCCTGCTTTGCGTTTCCTGTTGGCTGTTTTTTAATGCCCAGATTGAGAAAATTGGCCCAGCTCTGAAGTGTGCAAAGGTTATAGGTCCAGTCCCACTGCTCTGTTTTGACTGTCCAGCTTACACCTTCAAGAAACCCTTGGAAATCCTAACCTTTGGGTTCATAGTCCCCGGTGGTAGGAACAGCTTAGATGACCAGTTTGCCCAGTGGAAGGTCCAAGCATGCAACTGTGGCAGTGAGCACTAGGGGGTGCTCTTACCCCTACACCCATTTGAGAACAGGCCTCACACTGAATTGGGATCTCAGCCCGTTTCTGGCCCTTCCTTGGGCTCTCCTGTCCTGTAGAGAACTCAGGAAGTGTGAGGTTTTCCGCCACCCATGGGTACACTGCCAGCATCAGCTCCAGAGCTCATTTTTTGTGTGCAACAGGTTTATGTGAGGCTAAAGCTGTGTGTTCATGCTTTTTGACACATTCTCACTTAACCTTCAGTCACCTGCAGTAGGTGTACAGAGTTCCATTAGCCTGTGTTCTGAGGATGGAAACTAAGATAAAGAGGAGAAAGCAATGAGGAGTGGAAGTAAAAGCATTAGACAGAACCGCACTTGTGACTTTGTGTCACTGGCCTAAGTGTCCAAGCCTGCTTTCTATCTAGACACTTAGGATGACAGATGCTTACATCCTAAGGTTGTTAGCAGGATTAAATGAGATGATATATGCATGGTACAGAGCAAGTGTTTAAAAAGGATACTTCTGTGACTATCACAGTGATCAGCCCAAGGTCCTGCCTTTTTTTAGTGGTCGAGCTGGGCCTTGAACCCATGTCTTTGACTCTCGGTCTAGTATGTTCTCTGCACAGAGCCTCAATAGAAAGCACTCAGGTTTGCTTTAGTTTGTTTAAGGCTTCTTAGTGGAGTTCTTTCTCTTTTGTTGGTTGGACTCAGTGAAGCCTGCTGTGGACCCGGCCGCCGCCAAACTCTGGACCCTCTCGGCCAATGACATGGAGGATGAGGGCATGGTGAGTGGGCACCTGGGCACTTGATGGCATCTTTTAGGCTCCCGGTGGGGGTGAGAGTTTCGGGTTTGGAGTGGCCTCTCCGGACCTGTGGGCATGAAGGTATTAAAGCCCAGCATTGAGGCCGTGCCTATCACCGGCACCGCTGAATCAGAGGGAACCTCCCCACTAGCAGCTTCTGCATTTCTTTTCAGCATCTTTCACCCACAGATTTTCTCCTTCTTACTTCAGGTGATACATCGGAGACTCTTCTGGGCATGTGCCAACCTGAAAAGAGTTGTCAGTTGAAATGTTTTGTTTTTGTTTTTTAATATATTTTATTGATTTTTTTACAGAGAGGAAGGGAAAAGGATAGAGAGCTAGAAACATCGATGAGAGAAACATCGAGCAGCTGCCTCCTGCACACCTCCCACTGGGGATGTGCCCGCAACCAAGGTACATGCCCTTGACCGGAATCGAACCTGGGACCCTTGAGTCCGCAGACTGATGCTCTATCCTCCGAGCCACACGGGTCAGGGCTGAAATGTTTTTATTGGCTCTTTTGGGCAAGTCACTGACACTCACTATTCTCAAAGCAGTACTTCTCCATTTTTGATTGGTGCTTTCATAACGAAGTTGTTCACTTCTCCAGCTATCCAAATAATAGTGGCAAGCAATGTAGGTTATGGTTTGTGCCCGCATAGAACTTACAGGTTACCTGTCCACATGTTTATCAGAGAATTACACAACATATCTATCATATTGGCCCTTTTCTCTGGAATTCCAGAGCAAGTATTTTATTTCCCTTTTCACCTGACAGGCCTTCTTATACAAGGTGTCCCAAAAATGTATCCATACACTGAATGATTAGGAAGGCAGTGTTTATTGAAATACATTTCATTCTCATTTACCAGCTATCCGCTGCTCCCAGTGTAAATGGGTTCCCAGTCCCTCACAGCCTCGCGCACGTCACTTCACTGTGTACTCAGCTTGGACCTGACATCAACCTGAAGGAGGGTGGCGGGTGCCTTCTTCCCCAGGCGGAAACCCTGCTGCCTCCGCCTGTGGCCACCTCCGCTCTGCTTAGCCTTAGCAGACAGTATGGCGGTGTCGCTAACTGCTCCCAACACTCCCCAGGATCTCATCGACTCAGATGAGCTGCTGGACCCGGAGGATTTAAAGAAGCCAGACCCAGCTTCCCTGCGGGCCCCTTCATGCGGAGAAGGGAAGAAGAGGAAGGCCTGCAAGAACTGGTGAGTGCTGCCCGCAGCTGATGTCTCTGCAGGCTGATTAAAGCACAGTCTTCCTGCAGGTCCATGTTAAAGAATAATAACATGGACACCCAGGTACGCCTCACCAGCTTAAGAACCAGAGACATTGCTGGGACCTGAACCGCCACCTCTGCATGCTTATTTCAGAGAGGAAGAGAGGTAGAAACATTAATGATGAGAGAGAATCATCTATCGGCTGCCTCCTGCACACCCCTACTGGGGACTGAGCCCACAACCCAGGCCTGTGCCCTGACTGGGAATCAAACTGGTTCATAGGTTGCTGCTTAGCCAGTTTTCACATCTGGGTGGATAGTTGAACCACTTACATGTGACTCTCCGAACAACATAAACCGAAGAGTCAGCCCAACCTGAGCAGACAAAGAGAGATGGACATTCCATATCTAAGAGGCTCCGAGGGCAGGACATGATCGGTAGGGTCCTCAGCTCTGGCTCCTTTGAGAATCTCGCAGAGCAGCCCCCGGGAAGTCAGTGGAAGGTCTGAAGAGGGAAGTCTGCGTACATTTGGGGCTGCCAGGATCTGGGGTTCCTGGGTGGCGGCCAGTCCCTCACCAGCTGCTGCTTCCCCAGCACGTGTGGCCTTGCCGAAGAACTGGAAAAGGAGAATTCCCAGAAGCAGTCAAGCGCCCAGCCCAAGTCGGCCTGTGGAAACGTAAGTATCGTTGCTTAGTGTTCCCCGGATCCTTAGTGTATCGAGCGTCATCCTGACCTCCACGCAGACTAGCTCCCCCTGTAAGGAACTTCCTGCCCCATATTTCAGTAATCGGTGAATCCGTGGGGAAGCAAGGTTATCTCTTAAGAGAGGGTCAGCATGCTCAGGCCCAGACGGGGAGCTCTTGTTTCTGATTTTTGTCCCTTCCGGCTTCCTGGTGGACCGGAGGCTATTCAGCCCTGTGGCTGAGCTCAGCTGGTCCTTGAACGCTGAGGATATGGAAATATGGCCTCAGGAGCTTCTCTAGGCCCCTGGTCAGCAAACTGCGGCTCTTTGGCCCCTGGAGTGTGGCTCTTCTAGAAAATACCACGGCCTGGGCGAGTCTATGTTGAAGAAGTGGCGTTAGAAGAAGTTTAAGGTTAAAAAATTTGGCCCTCAGAAATGTCCATCGTTGTCCTGTTGATATTTGGCTCTGCGGACGAATGAGTTTGCCGACCACTGCTCCAGGCCATTGTTCTCGCAGGACCAGAGATCTGTAAAACTCCCAGTGTCTGAGCCCCCAGGGGACCTCTAAGTGCACCCAGCCATTTCCTTCAGCTGCTGGGGCCGGAACGTGACATTAGGGATCCCGTCTAGCCCCTGTTCCTGGCATAAGCTTCCCGTATGATGGGCTCTCCAGTAGATTGCAATACATTGTTGTACATGTTGTATGTATTATTATGTCCACAGTGCTACCTGGGCGACGCTTTCCGCTGCGCCAGCTGCCCCTACCTCGGGATGCCAGCCTTCAAGCCCGGGGAACAGGTGCTCCTGAGCAACAGCAACCTCAACGATGCCTAGGAGGGACCCGCGGGCACCCGGCTCCCCCGGCCGCTCCCGCCTCGGACCCTGTCTCTGCCTCGGCTCACTCTCTCGGAAAGCCTTTTGCAGGGAGGGGGCTTGGGCAGAGTGAAGCTGGCAGTGGGCTGCAGGGTGTATAGTGCTGCTGTGGATCAAAAGACCGAGGTGTCCCGGGCCGGTTTCTCCATAGTGTTAGGGTGTCCTGGAGGGGTCCCCTCCCAGGGTCAACGTGGTGATCATCACACTCCGCGCCCAGACTCCCCGAGTGTTAACTCCGTGACAGGGCCCTGTCCCTCCCTGCTCTACGCTCAGCGGGTGCTGCCACTTGTCTTACAGGCTGGTGGCTTACTCAACACGCAGTTCCTAGTGACTTGAGTCAAGTGATTCATCACCTCAGGGCACCACGGGAGTCACTCAGGGGTTGCTGTGATCATAGTCCCTGTACCCATCCCCGCCCACCCGTGTGTTCGTGTGTTGCACCTGTGTTCTGTTCATCTGCAGTTACTATTAAACTCGTGTACCTCCACGGATCAGTTGTGAGGAGGGGATATGTGTGTGTGGTGTCTGACAGCCATGCAACCTCGACTTGCACCACAGAACTTGTGTTTTGGAGACTTTGTGTCCCGCCCACTGGACCGGTCCTTCTAGGGACCGGGCCGCCCTGTCTCCTTCAGAAGAGTCCTGGTTGGAGGAAGCGGGACAGAAAGCTGAACCCACAGTTCACCTCTCTGCACATGAGACCCCTCTCATTACCGCCCTTGCAGACTCGGCGTGCATCTTGCTAATAGTGGGGAGAGGGTGGGGTTTGAGAGACCTAGGTTTTTCTATCTTTCCGATAAATAAAAGTGTTCTTTGGTATTAGTGCTCAAAGCTTGCTTTTGCTTCTCCTGGGCCCGGCGGGTGGAGCTCAGCTACGGGGGTGGCTACATTCTAGGTTGACCGTGAAGCCCCTGTGATGGGCAGAGTTCCAGGATGCCCCTTAGCACCCCACGCCTGGAGGATGCCTGGCCTTGGATCTGAGCGGGGCCTGCGAGCATGGTGGGCGCTCATTGCCATGGCGAGGTTGCGTTATGTGGCGGAAGTGGGGGTTTGCAGGCGTGAAGTCCCTAAGGGACCGTCAGTGAAAAGGGACGTATCCTGAGTGGGCCTGGCCTTTAGAGGAACTGGAGAACGAGGTTTCTCTGCCTCCAGGGCCGTGGGGTGAGGTCCCAGGCGAGGGACTGCAGGCAACCGCTGGGAAGCGAGAGCAGACCATCGAGGGTGTTGGGAAGGTTCTGAAGTGAGAGGGGGGCACGATGGGGCTGGGGCTGCAGGAACCCCCAGGCCAGGGAGCTCCCCCGCTGGGAACGGCTGCGGAATTGGATCAGACACCTAAGGGAAGTGTGCTCGCCCCTCACCTAGCGGTGAGCACAGAGGCTGGTCTGGGAGGAGACGGGGACTTGGGGGGTCTGACCAGACCTGAGAGAACCCGGACAACGCTTCCCAGAACCCCTCCCTGCTCATGCACCGCAGAGAGGGGGGTCTGCTGAGCCTCTCGTCCACACCCCCTGCTCTTCCCTCAGCTCTGCTCCTGCCTAGGCCTCCCTCCCTGAGTGCACCTCCGCAGCCATCCCTCTGAGCTGGATGGGGCAGGACCAGATGCTCTCCCAGGGCCCAGCAGTGTGGCCGCCTGGGCGGATAGACAAGCAGACACAGACTGTGGAGGAACGACTTTAATGGGGGCCCTTTCATGCCTGGCTTCCAGCTGGGAAAAGGATGGGTACTCTGTCCTTGGATGGCCCCCCTGGAACCAGGCAGCTGAGGGTTGGGGTAGCGAACACTGAGGCACCGGAAGTTTCCACATGGTCCAGGGAGAAATCAGGACTTCATGATGCCTCGCAAATATTTGACCGCCTTCTTCACCCTGGTTTCCTTGGGGTCCGCACAGATGGACCTGCCCTGGACAGTCACAAACCTACAAAGGGAGAAGCCGGGGTGTCAGGGCAGAAGGCTCCGCAGAGCCCAGCAGCCCCGTCCTGCGCCGGCCGGACTGTGACCTCACACGGGGTCAGGGGGAGATCTGGGGCGTCAGCTCTGCCTCAGTGACTTGATGACGTGTCCCTTCCAGAGAGCCGGGGAACTGGGGGGCGGGGGGTGAGACTACATCTGCTGTGGCTGCCCGCGTGACGTGGGGCTGTCCCGTCTCTCAGGGCCTCAGTGTTCCCGTTGGTCATCGGAGAGGCTGGACCTCAGGCCTGGGCCTTGGGCCATTGCAGAGTGGGGTACGGGGCAGGGCCTGGGTGACGGGGCGTGAAGGCCACACACTCCTCTCCTCTTCCCAGCAGCCCTTCTGGAAGCTCCAGGTCCTCTGTCTCCCACGCTCAGCTCCCAGGATTGGGGGTCAGCGGTGGGTGGGGGTGGGGGACAAGCTTACACAACGGCAGGCCTGGGACACTCCTCTGAGGTCCGGTACCACCGCACCAGCCTCCGCACGGGGATGGCCCCCTGGAAGTACTCCATGCAGCACTCCCGGCCCACGTTGGTCCCTCGAGCTGCGGGGAACAAGCGGGAGCGGGTGTGAGAGCGGTGCTGTGGGCAGGTGCCTGTGTGTGTTTTGTGTGTGTGTGTGTGTCTGTAGAGAGGAGTTGTGTGCATGTCTATGTGTGTGTGTCTGAGGGGCACAAGGGTGGGTCCGTGTTAGGGATGGGGGTGGTGTGTCTGTGTGTTGATGGGTGTGTTGATGGGGGGATCTGTGAGTATGTTTCTGTGAGGGGAGTGTGTAGAGGGCTTGCACGTGTCTGTGTGTGTGCGTCACATGGGCACATTTGTGTGTCTACGGTTTCCGTGTGGGCTTTGGGGAGCTCCTGTGTGTATGTGTGTGTGTGTGCATGTGTCTTTGTGTGCTTGAGAGGGGGTGTGTATGTGTATGTCTGAGTGTGTGTTCCTGTGTGTGTGTGTGTGTGTGTGTGCATGTGCATGTATCTGTGTGTGCTTGGGAGGGGGTATGTGTGTGTGTGTGTGTGTGTGTCTGAGTGTGTGTACCTGTGTGTGTGTGTGTGTGCCTGTGCATGTATCTGTGTGTGCTTGGGAGGGAGTGTATATGCATGTGTGTGTGTCTGAGTGTGTGTACCTGTGTGTATTTGGGAGAGTGGTGCATGCTTACTTGTATGTGTGTCTGTGTATGCATCTGTGTGTGTGTGTGCACACTCTAACGCCAGCTGTAAGCACGCATGAGCTCGGCCAGGCTCTGGGCTGAGCTTCCCGGCACAGCTCACCCGGTCCCCCGCACACCTGGGGCAGGTGCCTTCACCCCCATTGGACGGGGCTCGGCTCCCTCCTCTCTGCCCAGCGACACACACCTGACCCAGCACCGGGCTCCAGACGCGTGGCTTAGTGACACCATAACAGCGTGTTTCCTAAGAAGCCCGAGTGCCCCCCACCCTCCGGGGCTGTACCTGGTCTGACTCGCTCCCGGGAGTCAGAACACAGCCCCCGACAGGCAACCTCCGAGCTGCCCTCGCCAGCTTGGGTCTGATTTCAGCCTTCCTTTCCCCGCTGCCTGTAACAAGCTCTCTCCCCACATCTTCTGGGAACCTATTCTGCTTTATCTGATCCCCTCGGGGTACGGAAGACCTGTTCCTAAAACACGCTGACAAATTCTCCCGAGAACTGTTCACCTTTCGCTGTTGAAACACCACCACAGACACCAGCTCACAGCCCATCTCCTCTCCTCCTCCTCCTCCTCCTCCTCACCATCATCATTTTTCTCGCAGCGCCTCCCTCAAGTCCTGTGGCTGCTGACCTCTCACCTCTTTGCGGGAACAAGTGAGCTGCAAGTAACCCACACGTGTGTGCGCGTCCGTCCCCCCACTCTCACCTGCCCGGGCGCCCTGCAGGGAAGCCCCCAGAAGGAGGGCGAACAGGAGCAGCATCTTCCAGGGGGTCATGGTGACGGAGCCAGGAGATGGTCTCTGTGCGTGGTCTCTCAGCCCGGGGACACAGCACAGGCGCCCGGGGTGGAGGTGACCTATTTAGCCTCGCTGGGATCCCGCCCCGCCCATCACCTCTTCCTGCCATCCTTCCCCAGACCAGTGGCGTTTGAAGAACTCGAGATGATTCTGTAGAACGTTTGTGGCTTTCCAATGAACGGGGGCTCCGGTGGGGACAGAGATGGGGTATTCATCCGGGGGCCACGGCGACCCACTTCTCCTTTTGCACATTTGTTTCTTGGTTCCTCTTCAGACAGAAAGAGCTTGATCCCAGATGGGAATTCGTCCTGCTTCGAACCCCCTTTGACACGGTGCCCTGGGAGGGGGACAGCCAGGCAGGGGCCAGGGGAGGCTGCTTAACCTGGGACCGGAGGATCTCAGGGTGCAAAAAGGGCTCCTCTCTGGGGGGTGGGGACCGGCCGGCTGCATGTGCACACGGGGGCAGCTCCCTGCAGGGAAGAGCACAGCTCCATCTCGTTCTGAGAAAGGCCCGAGGCCGAGACGTTAAACGTGCTGACAAATTCTTCTGAGAACTGTCCGTGGCTCCTTCCCCAAATTCAAGTTCAGGGCCTTCCCCGGAGCCACGGGAGGCCAGGGTCTGGCCGTTTCTAATCATCCTTTAGCCCAGGTTTGACTCGTCTTCCTGGGAAGGCACATTCCCCCAAAGGCAGCGTCTCACCTGCGCGAGGACACCTCTGGCTCCCAACAGAGCCAAGTCTGCCGGGAACCCCTGGTCAGCATCAGTGCGCCGGGTCAGCAGAGAAAATGGCCAATCGTCTGCTTAGGGTCCCCCCCCCTTACCCCTCTCAGCCCCGCCAGATCATGGGAGCCCTTTATCAGGCGAGAGTCCCGCCTACCTCCAGGTGGGCAGCTCTGGACTTTGAGTCTGACACTTGGGAACCCAGGCCTGGCTCCACCCTGTCCCTGAGGGACTGGGGCAGCTCGGAATGTCACTGCCTGCAATCACAGGCCATTGCCGTGGTGATCACACCTGGAATGTCACTGCCTG
>JAAGEH010000452.1:4415592-4434171 GCA_011751065.1 Lasiurus cinereus | reverse complement strand
TCACAGGCCATTGCCGTGGTGATCACACCTGGAATGTCACTGCCTGCGATCACAGGTCATTGACAGCGGTGATCACACCCGGAATGTCACTGCCTGCGATCACAGGCCATTGCTGTGGTGATCACACCCGGAATGTCACTGCTTGTGATCACAGGCCTTTGCCATGGTAATGTCCCTGCCTGCAATCACAGGCCTTTGCCGGCGGTAATAACGGCAGGTGCTGTTTGAAGTGAAGCCTCACTCCACTGGGACCGGGAGCTCAGCCGTGAACCCGGGAGAGGAAACCGCGACTCTGGACTAGACCATGGGCGCCAGAGCCAGGTGCTCCTCCCCACAGGGCGCCTTGGGAGGCGGGGGCTGCTTCAGTTCCTGGGGACCGGGAGTCGCCCCGTCCATGGCAGAGGCTCCCGTGGGCAGGATCCCCTCTCCCGGCCTCGGGCGAGGTCTCACTGCTCACAGAGCCTCCCCCTCCGTGGAGGGGCATTTGGGCTGCCCCAGCGGCCCCATCACAATGGTTGCATTTCTCTGCTTTTCTCATCTCCTGCCAGAGACCCCTAACCTCACCCCCTCTCCAAACCACAGCCGGGGCCGGCTCTCTGCCCCCTGCCCGCCTGGCTGGGCCATGCCTCTGTCCCCCCGGCCGCTGTCCGTTTGCACATGGAATGGAGGAGCAGGGAGGGGGTCCTCCTGCCTGTGCTCATGCTTAAACCAGCTTCCTGCACAGGAGCACCCGCTGTCCCCCTCCTGCTGACACAGAGGAGGCCTGGCAGGGAGGGCGGGGGAGGGGGGGTTGCTGGCGTCCTGGAGACCCCGCCGGGGAGAGGGAAGCTCCGGCTGGAGGCAGAGCTTTGGGCCCGGAGGGAACAGGAAGGCGCAGGGGTGCGTGGGGAGGGTCCAGGTCCCATGCGGAGGCAGGGGAAGTTGTGTCTGCTGATGCCGCCCAGTGGACAGAGTGTCTCTGACCTCTCTGCTCCCCCTGGCCTCCGCCCAGTGGCTCCTGCCCACCGTCTGTGGCCTCTCCACCTGCCACAGGGGTCCTGTGTGCACGGTGCCCTGGGCTGGACTGTTGTGATGGACTAGCAGTTTGTTTACGGAGAGGCCCCGGCCCCCGCCGCTGGGGAAACTCCCGAGTGGGTTGTGAGTCCCAGTCCCCCTGTTCTGCCAAAGGCTCAGAACTTTTCTCTGGAAGGACCCAAATTCCCCTGTGTTTTCTGGGGAATGGGCCACGGCAGCAGGAACTGAAGTCTGCACTGGCTCTGGGCTGGTGCAGGCTGCCTGGCCTGGGAGGGAGGAGGGGCAGGCCAGCAAAAGTGCCAGTGAGCACCTGCTGTATGCCTGGCTGAGCCTGGGGGGCCGAGGGGGGCAAGCAGAGGTCAGGTGCAGCCACTGTTCTTGGGGGAGTTCAAAGCTGGGGAGGCTGGAGGAGCCAAGGCCTGGTCCACGTAGGGACGTGCAGGTGAGATAAAGGACCGCCAGGCCCAGAGTGGAGAGAGGATGTTACTGGACCACTTGGAAGGCTGTCTGGAGGAGGAGGCCATTGAGCTGGGCGTGGTGGGTGGGAGGATTCACACCGAGAGAAGGAGGGCCAGGCGTTCCTGGTGAGCAAAGGGCTTGGCACAGGTGGAGAGGACAGAATGTGCAGAGATAAATGAGGACGGAAGAGCCTGGGGGTGACCAGGACAGGGAGTGTCTCTCTGCCCACCACCCTGTGTCCCCGCTCCCAGCACGGTGCCCGGCACACAGCGGGCTTTCCACGCAGAGTGGACACGGGGCCGGAGGAGGACGAGGAGGAGGAGGAGGAGGAGGAGGAGGAGGAGGAGGAGGGGGAGGTGAGGCTGAACAGGGGCCTCCATGGAGAAACCTCGAAGGCCAGCACACCTCTCGGCCTCCCTGGGGAGGTCAGGGAGACGAGGGACATTCTCAGGTGGTTTCCTCACCAGGGATTAACCGGCGTATTCCTCCCGCCCTGAAACGGACGGCTTCTAAGGGACCTTCCAGATGGGTGGCCTGAGCCCCGGCCTGTGAGAAGAGCCGCTGGGTGGACTCCGAGACCCGGAGCTCTGGCAGGGGCACCGGGACTGCTCCCCGGGGCAGAGCTCTGAGGGGGGGCTCCCGGGGATGGGGGGCTCCCACAGGCAGGGAACCACCGGACGCTGGCCTGTTAGAACAGCCAAAGGGGAATGGGCCTGCGGGGGAGGAAGCGGCCGTGGTGCTCCCTGTCTCCACACCCCTGACGGGTGGGAGTCCACATCCCCACGGCACCACCCCGCTGCCGCTGATCCTTGACCCTGAAAGGGAGGGAGGAGGCCCTGGCCCACCCCTGGCTCCCCTGTGGGCTGGGTTGGGACCAGGGAGGCTGCTGTCACACCACCAAGAACTTCACCCCAGGCCGAAACCGGCGTGGCTCAGTGGATAGAGCGTCGGCCTGCGGACTGAAAGGTCCCAGGTTGGATTCCAGTCAAGGGCATGCACCTTGGTTGCGGGCACATCCCCAGTAGGGGGTGTGCAGGAGACAGCTAATTGAGGTTTCTCTCTCATCAGTGTTTCTAACTATCTTTCTTCCTTCCTCTCTGTAAAAAATCAATAAAATATAGATTTTTTTAAAAAGTACTTGACCCCAGGCTGCAGAGCAAAGGATGCGTTGCTGGTTGCTGGGGTTGCTGGGGTTGGAAGCAACTTACATCTTCAAAGTGCACACGACAGTGTCACTGCAATGGCAAAAGTTGTCACCCCAGGTCACGGCCGGGTCAGCCGAGGCTCCAGTAGAAGCAAGCACTGGCCCGGGGTCTCAGGCAGCGCTGGGTTAGGATTTAGTCTTTTGTCTAACTCGGCTCCATCCTCTCCCGGCTGAAGCTAGGCTGGTCCTGCCCTGCCCCGGGGGGCTGAGATGTGAAGGCCTCGAATGCGTTTACCATCCCCCAACCCCAAAACACGTCCCGCTCCCCTGTCCCAAGGGCCTGGTGAGTCAGTTGTTCTGACTTATGGTCAGTCTGCTTGATTCCTCAAGTCAGAACCTCCCTCAACTCCTCCATTCAATCAGCAAGACCTGCTGAGACAGCCCCCCAGATGTGTCTCCAATCCATATGTTTCTCACCATCCACCTCTCGGCTGGACAGGGCTCCCCACACAGCGCCCGGCTTCCAGGCCTGCCTCTACTTGTCCTCTGAATGCCCAGCAACCTTCCCAAAACACAAATCCCCGCTCTCGAAAATCCTCCAATGCCGCCATTGTTCTCAGGATGAGGTCCAGATTCCTACCAACTTCTCCAGCCTCAACGTTTGCCCCCACACATCCATATCACTTTGCTCTAGCCATGCCAGCGTTCTTCCGGTTTCTGGAAAATGCCAGGCTCTCAGTGACAACCAAGCCTTTGTACAGGCTGTTCCTCCTGTCTAGAACATTCTCTCACACCCCACTTCCTTCCATTCCCACCCTCCTTGGATTGCAGCGTAAAGCCTCACTTCCTCCCTTCCGCCCCCACTTTCCTCTGTGTCCTCAAAGGTCACAAACTTCCTGATCATGCTCTCCCCATTGCATTGTGGTTGTTGGTTTATTGCTGAAAACTCCTTGAAAATAGGATCTCTTTTATGTTCCAACTTGTACCTACAGGACTTAGCACCCAGTAAGTACTCGATAAAATATGTTTATTTAATGGATGCAGTGGTAGGAGATTGAGTGGATAGATGGAAGGAAGGAAGGAGGGAAGGAAAGAAGGAAGGAAGGAAAAATGGATAAATGAATGGTTTGATGGATGATGAACAGATGGGTGGAAGGAAAGATAGATGAATGGATGGAAGGGAGGGAAGATGGATGGATGATGGATGGATGGGTTGATGGATGATGAACAGATGGGTGGAAAGAAAGATGGATGAACGGGTAGAAGGGAGGAAAGATGGATGGATGGATGGATGGATGGATGGATGGATGGATGGATGGATTGACAGGTGAATGGGTTGATGGATGATGGATTGATGCATGGACCTTACAAGCTTCTGAACTACACCATGAGCCCAGCTTGCATTCCAACCAGGGGCTCCTTCACCCAACTACTAATTATTTTTGGTCCAGTGCGTCCTGCCAGTTCATGAGACACACCTGAGTCCTCCTGCCATGGATGAGGTGGAGGAAGCCGAACAGTGCACTCTGGCTTCCCATCCATCCAGTTCACAGCTTCCTTGTGGTTCGGCCATTTCTGCCTCCTGCCAAACCTAAACGTTTCAGCAGTGGCTTTTCACCCGTCTCCTTCTTCAGATGCAGCTTCCACCCTCACGTCCTTCTTCAGCTCCCACTTCCCTCTTTCCTCATTCCTTCTGCATCCCCAAAGGGCACCCTCCCCTCAGTTACACTCCCCCGTCTCAGCTCTTCACATCTCTCACCCCACGTTCCCCTTCCCCTCTGCTGATGAACTGGTCCAGTCTCTTTGGTCCCGTAACACTTCTCCTTGACCCCAGCACCCCTTCCTCCTAACACCCAACATGCTGCCCCCCTATTTCTCCTTTTACTCATGACCCAATTTCTCTGACGTGTTGTATACACCTCCCACAACTATTTCCTCTCTGCCCACTTGGGATTGAATTCTTAGTAATGTGGTTTCTGGCCCCGAGACTCTAGGGACACCACTCTCTCTGGGCCTCATAAACCTCAACGACCACTCCCTGGACATGCCAACCCCTCACAAAGGGCACCGTGGGGCAGTGGTTACCAGCAGATGTTCTGGAAGCATGATCTACAGCTGTGGTCCCAGTCCCTCTTCTGCCTGTTCCTGGTTGTGTGACCAAGGACAATTCTATGAACCTCACTCTCCTCGTCTGCACTTTTATGGATTTCAGAGAGGAAGGGAGAGGGAGAGAGAGACAGAAACATCAACGATGAGAGAGAATCATTGATTGGGTGCCTCCTGCATACGCCCTACTGGGGATGGAGCCTGCAACCCGGGCAGGTGCCCTCCCTGGGATTTGAACCATGACCTCCTGGTTGATAGATCGAGGCTCAACCACTTGCCTTCTTGATATCCCTCCCACAGAATTCAGAACGTGGTTCTTCCCCAGGGGAAGTCTGTGGACTAGGTGGGTCCTCAGCTGTTCCATTTATGAGTCTACAATGAGTGGCCGGATTATTATGGTCTCTGAATGCATAATCATCTGGCCACTCAATGTGTGTGTGTGTGTGTGTGTGTGTGTGTGTGTGTATCAGGGGCATGAATGTGTGCATGGGTGGGGTCCGGCCAGCCTGGCCAGGGGGAGGGATACGGGCGGTTAACTGACCTGCCTGTTGGTCGAACTCCTGGTCAAGGGGACAATTTGCATATTAGCCTTTGCCTTAGGTCTGTCTACCTGGGGGTCCAGCCAGCTCTGTGCAGACTGTGGGCTACGGAGGAGTAGAAATCTGTTCCCTCATGGTTCACTCAGCCCCAAGGACAAAAAAGAGAAGACCAAGTTCCGTCTCAACCAGCTTCCCCTTTTTCAGTTCAGGCTAGTGTCATTCCTCACCTCCTCATCCGCCCCGCTGGTCTGGACCGTCGCCCTGACTCATTCCTCGCCCTCAGCCCCCACAGCGCCCCAGGCCCAGACGGTGCTCAGTGATGTCTTGGGGGGATGCTCAGCTCCCCCACTTCCTCTTCATTCTCAGTGGCTCAGCCCAAACCCTTCCGAGCACCCACACCTTTCCCCTTCTCTGGTCCCTCCTGGCCCTGTCAGCCTGTAAGACTCTTACAGGTCTTTCTCCAGGGCCACTCTCACGACATCCAGCCCTCCTCACGAACCATCAATGGCTGCCTGCTTCCCTCCCCCTCCACTTGAAGCTCCTCGGGCCCCTCTTTAAGCCCTACTATCAGTCTGGTCCACTCCCCTGATGCATCTCCTCCTGCAGCTCCCCAAAGTTCAACTTCCGTGAGGGTCAGTGTGGTCCCCCACTAGCGACTGGCTTTGCTGCACCTGTCCTCCTCTTTTCTGGACTAGCCACCCCTAGAACCAAATCCTATCCGTGGCTCATATAGGACATGCCATAGAAGGTGAAGCAAGGGGTCACTGCTAGGCCAGGAGCCAGGAGCAGACCCTCAGTCAGGGAAGCAACGGGGTGTGCATTTAGCTCTGTCACCAGTGAGCCGTGAGACTTCAAGCAAGTCACTTCTCCCCAAGCCTCCGTTTCCACACCTGCAAAATGGACATCATAATCATAGCGACACGAGAAGGCTTCCGTTGGTGCCTATGGGTGGCAGGTAGTCCGTGTTCCTGATTTTAAAGGGCATCTCTATGCCAGTGACTCTCAAATTTCTCTCGCCAGGTGCCTACTCAACGCGTTGAACAGGTGTCGCCCACCCACCAAGTCTGGAGCTGGATTTCTGATTCCCTCCACCCCCACACCGGCGCCGCCCCCCCCCCCTGTTCTTTACCAGCCCCTTCCTTCCAGTCGCTCGAGCCAGAAACCAGGGAGTCTCTTTCTCTCACCCCCACTTCCCATCTGCCTTTAGCTCCCATCCAGAGCCCATCATCTCTCCCCTCCGCTGCTTCCCGGCAGCCTCCCGCCTCCATCCTTGCCCCTGCAACCTCTTCTCGGCGCCGTGGCCACAGAGAACTGGAGTGCGCCCCGTTCCCAACACCCTGTGGCTCTCCACCGCTCTCAGAGGAAAAGCCAAAGACCCCACGGTGGCCTGGAGACCCTGTATGCTCTGCCCCCCGCCCCTTCCCTTCCTGCTTCCCCTGCGCCACCCCGGCCTCCTCTCTGTGCCTCAACCACCCAGGCACACGCTCGCCTTCGGATGCTCGCACCGACTGTCCTTGCAGCCTAGAATGTTCTTTCCCTGCGCACCTGTGTGACTCGCTTTTCCACCTGCTGCAAATCTTGGCTTAAATGTTGCCTTTCAACAGAACCCACCCTACTTACCATCGCAACCTCCCCACCGCTTGCTCCGCTCTGGTTTTTCTTTCTTCTTCTTCTTCTTCTTCTTCTTTTTTTTTTTAAATATATTTTTATTGATTTTTCACAGAGAGTAAGGGAGAGGGACAGAGTCAGAAACACGGATGAGAGAGATTGATCAGCCGCCTCTTGCACGCCCCCTCCTGGGGATGTGCCCGCCACCAAGGTACATGCCCTTGACTAGAATCAAACCTGGGACCTTTCAGTCCGCAGCCCAATGCTCTATCCAGTGATTCTCAACCTTCCTAAGGCCGCGACCCTTTAAGACAGCTCCTCATGTGGTGGTGACCCCCAACCATAAAATTATTTTTGTTGCCACTTCATAACTGTAATTTTGCAATGGTTATGAATCGTATCTGTGTTTTCCGATGGTCTTAGACGACCCTGTGAAAGTGTCATTCGACCCCCAAAGGAGTCGCGACCCACAGGTTGAGAATCGCTGCTCTATCCACTGAGCCAAACCGGTTTCGGCTAGTTTTTCTTTCTCACTGTAATACCTACCACTCTTTAGTATGTCTGCTTATTCTGTCTGCTGTTCGCCGCCTGCCCCCACCTGCACGGAACGTAGCTCCATGGGCCAGAGGCCTTGGTCCCTTGCGTTCAAGGAAGCATATTCCCTGGCACATGGCAGACCCTCGTTCCTGCATGTTGGTTCCGTGAGTGGGGGCATCCATGGCTGGTCTTGCTCCTGAAACAGAGTCCATAAACGCTTCTCACCCAGCCTCCTTCTTACCCTGGCGCTTGTCTGCACCCCTCTCACCCATCCGGGCTCCCACTCCAGCCCTGTAACCCAGTTCCTCCCGCCCACTGCCAGAGTCCAGCTCTCCCTTCCCTGGGGCTTGTGCTCCAACGTATTGCACAGGCAGGCTCGGCCTCCCCACGCACTGGGACAATTCAGGCTGCACTGCCGAGAGACCGAGTGACCGATCCAAGGCGCCTCCCTCAGGGTGCAAAGCAGATCCTTCCTGTAGAAGTCAGAAGTCCTCTGCAGCCTGCCTGGGAAGTGGGGGGCGTGGAGGGGGGGGGTCCTTCCTGCCACCGCGAACCCTCTGTCCTCCCAGGAAGGGGTTTTCAGCACCAGGGTCAGCGCTAAGAGCCTGGCCCCGGGGAAAGGAGACGAGGGCACCCTTTCTAAGGAGCCTGTAGATCTGGCCCTTTTAAAAGGCTTGGGGATCCCCTCCCCCACTCCATTCCCATCCACCCTCGGCCACTGCAGGAAAGCCAGGCAGGAAAGGGCCGTCAGCATTTGGCGATTTAACATGTGGCTCAGTCCTAGCAAGATCATGCTCTCCCAGGGGCGCTGAGGATGCAGGCTGCTGCTGAGCAGGGTCCATCTAGACTGGGAAAGCAGGGCGCCCCCCGAGGAGATTCAGGCCCCCCACTGTTTCCGGAGAGAAGCAGGCAGCTCGGTAGCCTCTCGGCCAGGGCCCTCCGGGCTGTGGCTTGTGCTGCCACAGGCAGGGCCTTCCCCCTCAGCCCACTGGCTTGCCCCAGGGTCCGCCCCACTTCCTGCCTTGCCCGCCTCCTTCCAGACCTCCCGGCTCCTTGCCTTTTTTTTTATTATTATTACTTAATATATTTTATTGATTTTCTACAGAGAGGAAGGGAGAGGGATAGAAAGCTAGAAACATCAATGAGAGAGACATTGATCAGCCACCTCCTGCACGCCCCCCCACTGGGGATGTGCCCGCAACCAGGATACATACCCCTGACCGGAATCGAACCTGGAACCCCTCAGTCCTCAGGCCGACGTTCTATCCACTGAGCCACACTGGTCTCGGCCTGACTCCTTGCTTTTGTGCTTTTAAAGGAAACCAAAGCTGTCTAATCCAGCTCCACAAGTAACGAGGTGTTTTCTTTTCTTTTCTTTTTTAAATACATTTTATTGATATTTTACAGAGATGAAGGGAGAGGGTTAGAGAGATAGAAACCTCGATGAGAGAGAGACATCAATTAGCTGCCTCTTGCACACTTGCATGCCCCCTACTGGGGATGTACCCGCATCAAGGTACGTGCCCTTGACTGGAATCGAACCTGGGACCTTTCCAGTCTGCAGACCGACGCTCTATCCACTGAGCCAACCGGTTTCGGCATGACGTGGTGTTTTCATCGGGATCCCTGCGAATGTATAGATTTACTGGGGGAACTGGCCGCCTTCCCCCTCCATGTTCTATCTACTCCTTGGAGTCTTTCTCACCATCAAATCCCTCCTCCCCCAGCCAGCGCCTCCTCCTGCCTGCCTGCCCTCCCCACGGGCCGCAGCCTGGGGAGCGGGTTGCTCGGCTCTCTGCACTGGGTTCGTTAAGGATGTGCTCCCAAGGGAGATGGGTATGGAGTGGGAGCAGGAGGGTGGGGAAGGGAAGGAAGCCCGGGGAAGGGAAGGAAGCCCGGGAAAGGTGTGACTTCAGGCCACATCCCAGGAGGCAGCTCCCGCCGGGCCACAGCGGGGCGCCCGAGTTCAGGTTAGATGTGAAAGCAGCTGAAAGGAGGGGGGTTCTGCGTGGAGCACCAGCATTGTTGTTCGCACCACGTACCCACCCCCAGGTGGAGAGGTAACTACCGCCCACTGCGGTCCCTCCTCAGCCCTCCCTCCGTGGACTCATGGAAACTGAACTAACTGGGCATCATCCATCAGCCCCCTGCGTGTCTTCATAGCTTGCTAACCAGTGTGTGTATGTCCGTAAACATACGGAGCAGCTGAAACAGGTTTGGCTCAGTGGATGGAGTGTCAGCCTGTGGACTGAAGGGTCCCAGGTTCAGTTCCGGTCGGGGGCATGTATCCTGGTTGCGGGCGCATCCCAGTGGGGGTTGTGCAGGAGGCGGCTGATCGATGTCTCTCTCTCATGGATGTTTCTGACTCTCTATCCCTTCCTCTCTGTAAAAAATCAATAAAATACATTAAAAAATTAAAAAAAAACATACAGAGCAATGTTCATGAGTGTTTTTGAGCCTTATATTAATAGTAGAGGCCCAATGCACAGAATTCGTGCCAGGGGCTCGGCCCTCACAGCCGCGGCTTTGTCCGGAAGGTCAGCCAGAAGGACTTCCGGAAGGACGTCCGGTCTAATTAGCATAGTATGCTTTTATTATCATAGATTTACCTACTGTGTCTGGACTCCCCCATATAGCCGTGTTGAACTTGAGAGTCATGTGTGTTCTCAGGGGCCCATGTATTTCTTTTTTTTTCTCCACCCTGGTGAGCTAGTCCATACAATACTATTGATTAGGTGGTTATAATAACGATATAATCATATAATATGGGACTGTGTAATGTAATGATGCCACCATTTACAGGAGACAATGGGGTCTCTGGAGTTGGACTGCCTGCTCACTTACTACCCTGTTTCCCTGAAAGTAAGACATCCCCCCAAAATAAAACCTGCTTCCAGTTGTGCCTCTTGCTGTAATATAAGGCATCCCCCCGAAATTAAGACCTCCCCCGAACATCAGGCCTCCCCAGAATAGAACGCCCCCGAAGCTACCGTCAGGCGTCTGACTCCTGATGTAAAGAGACCTCGCCCTGCCTGAACAGCTCCGGCTGTGCTGCGGCCCATCCGTGTACTGGTTTGTGATGACAATGACCACCGTACCGTAGGCAGGTCATACATTTCCTTTTTTTTGTTCAACAATAAATGTGTACCGTATTCTTCTTCATGGGAAAATAAGACATCCCCTGAAAATAAGACCTAGCGCCTCTTTGGGAGCAAACATTAATAGAAGACGCTGTCTTATTTTCGGGGAAACAGGGTAGCTCTGTGACTTTGGGTGAAACCTTCCATCTCTCTGCGCATCGGGACTTCTCCCTGGAACGCAGGGCTCGGATTAGCGGGCTTATCCGCAGGCTGACGCTCTGTCCACTGAGCCAAACCGGTTTCGGCCGTGTTTCTTCTTTCCAGCCCCATTCGGTGAGAAGTCCAAGTCAGCCGGCAGACAGCTGGCCGCGCGAAGGCTGACCTTGATTCTGTCCAAAAAGAGAGCGAGTGCAGAAGGCCCAGCGGCATAAGGGAAAGCCCGTGTATCCTAGGTGCGGGCAGGATGTTTCCGAGCCTTTTTACCGGCATCCCCAGGTCCCGGCGAGTCATCCCCACCGCCTCCAGGAAGCAACACTCCTTTTCTTCCCGGTGGCTCCGTCCGTCCGTCCATCCATCCGCGGGGACAGGGGAGGTTACGCCGCAATAACCGCTCCCCTCAGGTCCTCGGTGGCTTAAAGCCACAAGGCTGGATGCGTCCACAGAGATTAGCTGCGGCTCCATCCTTGGCTGGAGGCCCGAGGCACATTCCCTGGGGAACTCTAGACAATGGCGTCCTCACTTTCTGGCGTGTGGCCAGGCGCTGGGCCCGAGGGACCCACGTTTTCTCACTTCTCTCAATGAAAGGTTGAATGCTGTGACACATGTTATCGCCACTCCCAGCTCCCTGGCCAGAATTGCTCATTAGTCCCCCCCCCCCGCCTGTCACCCCCTCCTTCTCCCCTCCCCCCACCCCCAAGGGAGCAGGAGGAGCACCCTTCTGCCAGAGGGCAGGAAGCCAGAAATTCTCAGGGAGCCCGACTAGCCCAGTCTCCCAGGATTTGAAAACTCATCAGCTTTCCTTTCTGTCCAAGTCTAAGACCCAGGCGTCTGGCGGGTCTGGTTTTAATGAGCCGGGAGACACGTGGGTTTGGACCTTGCCAAGTTCAAAAGCAATTTAGAAGGAAGAGTGACAGCGACTTGAGCAGCAACTGTTAGCTGAGGGGGGAAAAACATACAAATTATTCTTCTCTGCCTTATGACACCAGGACATGTTTTCCCCCCTACGTTCCTGAAAACTAAGACGACTGCATTTCTTTCTTTTTTTTAAAAAAAAAATATTTTATTGATTTTTTTACAGAGAGGAAGGGAGCGGGATAGAGAGTTAGAAACATCGATGAGAGAGAAACATCGATCAGCTGCCTCCTGCACTCCCCCTACTAGGATGTGCCCGCAACCAAGGTACATGCCCTTGACAGGAATCGAACCTGGGACCTTTCAGTCCGCAGGCCGATGCTCTCTCCACTGAGCCAAACTGGTTTCGGCACAACTGCTTTTCTTGATAGGAGTCCTATAATTTTATAGTCTTGTTTGGCTCTCCAATAACAAAAGCCAACGGGACTAGGATGTGCAAACCCTGTGGAAATAACTGTTGCATTCTGGGAGATTCTAATTTACTCGGAGCTCGCCGGCGACCTGTCCTTTTTCTCAGTGTTTAGCGAGGATCGTCTCAGGACATCCTCCCCTCACGAGGGAAGCTGTTACTCTCCCCACTCCACAGAGGTGAAGACTACGGCCCAGAGGGGTTAAGCAACTTGCCCGAAGTCACACAGCCAAGACAGCCCCATGCTATAGTCCCTTCCCGCTGGCTAAAAAGCAAGACACTTGCCACAGACAACTCTAGTCTGTCTCCTGGGGATAACACCTCCCCCCAGAGGTGAGTCTGGGTGCTGACCGGCAGGAAACGCCCGCCTGGCACCAGATCCTTTCTTCAGCCCCAGCAGCCGAAACAATATCCAAGAAAGCACGTGACTGAGAAGAAGCAAATGAGGCCTGTGTTCTCGAACATGGGAACAACAAGGCATGTGCGCACGCACACACACACACACACACACACACACACACACACACGCACACACCACGGCTCCCAGCAACTATTATCCAGCTTCATGCTGGAAATTCCTGGCGATTCATCTCTTTGTTTTTTTTTCTCTGTCTGGCCTCACCCTTTCTGAGGAATGTACACAGAACCCAAGTGTGGGGTGTGGTGGGGTGGGGTGGGGGGGTAGGGTGGCGGGACTAAAGGCAAAGGGCAGAGAAGGGAAAGGCTGTAGCGAGCTACTGCTTAAGGGACTGTACCCCGTGGGCAGGTGGGAGTGGGGTTCTGGGGGCTCTGCACCTGGGCTGGGCACCCAGTCTCTTCTCGTGGAGGGCAGTGCCCAGCGGAGGCAGGGAGAGAGAAGAGGGGAAAGGTGGGGACTGAGGCAATGGCTTGGAGGTGCAGGTCCCCAGCCTGCCCCGCCCTGGAGCCTGAGTTTTCTGAAATGGGGCTCAGAGGGTTTGAACTTTTTTTTTTTTAAATATATTTTATTGATTTTTTTACAGAGAAGAAGGGAAAGGATAGAGAGTTAGAAACATCAATGAGAGAGAAACATCAATCAGCCGCCTCCTGCCACACCCCCCACTGGGGATGTGCCCGCAACCAAGGTACATGCCCTTGACCAGAATCAAACCCGGGACTCTTCAGTCCACAGGCTGATGCTCTATCCACTGAGCTAAACTGGTTTTGGCCTTTTTTTTTTTTTAATATGTTTTTACTGATTTCAGAGAGGACAGGAGAGGAAGAGAGAGGGGGCGGGGTCTGTACTCAGGATCCAGCGGCTCCCACTTTCGGAAACAGTCCCAGCAGCCGAAACAATATCCAAGAAAGCACGTGACTGAGCAGAAGCAAATGAGGCCTGTGTTCTCGAAGATTCCAGGTCCAGAGGAAGACTCCGGGTCACATTGTTATGGGAGACACATATGCCCCGTCTCTCCCCGATGCTAGTGGGAGTGCGGTTCTTGGGGTGCCGCTGGAAGAAGCCTTCCCGGAGGTCCCTGTGGAGCAGCGGTTCTCAACCTGTGGGTCGTGACCCCCTTGGGGGTCGAACAATCCTTTCACAGCGGTCGCCTAGACCATGGGAAAATGCAGATATTTACATCATGATGCATACCAGTAGCAAAATTTCATGGTTGGGGGTCACCACCCCATGAGGAACTTTATGCAAGGGTCTAGCAGCCTTAGGAAGGTTGAGAACCACTGCCATGGAGGGTGAGGTTGGGGAGAAAGCTTCATTTCCGTGGAATGACGCCCCTGGGTTTCCAAAGGCCATTCCCCTGGGTCCCGTCCAGGCCCAGTTTCCTTGTCGGGTTGGAGCCGGGCCAGTCCAGCATCAGGCTGGTTACCACCCATGAGTGCGTGTGTATGGGGTCCGTACAGCCGTGGGCCGTGTGGGCAGATGCAGCCAAGCAGGAGCAAAGGAGCTCACCAGAGAGCAAACGCCTTTTTTGGGGGGCTGAGTGTGGAGGGCTGGCAGTGGCCTCTGTCCCCAGGTGGCTGACAGTAAGCCCTCTGCCACCCCAACTCTCCTGGGCATGTGTGTATCTTCCCTCTGCCCAGGCCCCTCCCCGCCAGGGAACACGCCTCTGATGCCCAGCCTTCCGTCCGCTCCTTTCCCGTGATTAATAACGAGCTCATTGTAATGGCGTTGACAGCCCAGCTCAGCTGAGGACAGGCTGTGTGACCTTTGGGCAAGGTGCGTATCCTGGCAGAGTTTTTCGTCATTGGTAGGATGGGGACCCTCAAGCAAAAAGAATTTAGCACAGCCCAAGCGGTGTGGGCTGGGGGTTGACCTAGGAACCAGGAGGTCAGGGTTCGATTTCTGGTCAGGGCACGTGCCCAGGTTGTGGGCTCGAACCCCAGTAGAGGGTGTGCAGGAGGCAGCTGACCGATGATTCTCTCTCACCATTGATGTTTCTCTCTCTCCCTCTCCTTCCCACTCAGAAAACAATTTTAAAAAATATATTAAAAGGAAAAGAACCTAGGACATTGCCTGGCCCTTGGCAAACAGGAAACAAACAATGGCTATTATTATTATCATTAATTATTCCTAATCTCAGAGCAAAGGTTTCAGAGGCCCCCAAGGCGCTATCAAGCTCTGTGTTAACGGTGGAAATGGTGGCAGCTGAAGTCTAGCTCTGTAACTAAGAGGAAACCAACCACAAATACCTCGGGATCCCTGGGGAAGGGATGGAGCCAGAAGAGAAGGCACATTTCCCCGGAGCCAGCCTCTCCCTTAAGCAACAGATAGGAAGACAGGGACAAGTGGTTTCTTTTTAGAGCAGGGGTTCTCAACCTGTGGGTCGCGACCCCTTTGGGGGTTGAAAGACCTTCTCACAGGGGTCACTTAAAACCAGCAGAAAACACCTATTTCCCATGGTCTTAGGAACCAACACACCGCTCCTCGGTGTGGCAAAGTGTAGCCATGTAGTTTACTGTTGTCATATGAAGACTGTTACCCATGCTACACCACGATTCAAGGCAAAATTTCATTTATTTGTCATTAGAAATAAATATTTCGCAATAGATAATTACATATTGTTTTTGTGATTAATCCCTATGCTTTAATGATGTTCCATTTGTAACAATGAAAATACATCCTGCCTATCAGATATTTACATGACAGTTCATAACAGTAGCAAAATGACAGTGATGAAGTAGCAACGGAAATAATTGTATGGTTGGGGGTCCCCACCACATGAGGAACTGTCTTAAAGGGTCGAGGCCTTAGGAAGGTTGAGAACCATTGACGTAGGCAGAGGATCTGAGATGCCATCGATTGTTAAGACGCTCTGATATTTAACGAACTAGTCAAGAGAGAGAGAGACCTGGGCGTTAAATGAGGACAAGCCACTGACTATAGGACTAACCTGAATGCCAGAGATGTCCCGTTGTGAAAAAGCGTGCGTCTCGGGACCCATGAAACACTGTGTATCAAGAGGCTGGAGTCGGCCCAAACCGGTGTGGCTCCGTGGATAGAGCATTGGCCTGCAGACTGATAGGTCCTAGGTTTGATTCCGATCGGGGGCATGTGCCTTGGTGGCGGGCACATCTTCACAGTGGGACGTGCAGGAGGCAGCTGATGGATGTCTCTCTCTCATCGATGGTTCTAACTCCCTATCCCTCTCCTGTAAAAAATCAATAAAATATATTAAAAAAAATAAAAGGCTGGAGTTGGCCGGGGGCACCTCCTGCAGCTTCCGACCTACACAGCTGGACATGGCAGCGCCTGGGACGCCTCCCGGGTCACTAGGATGGCGGTTCCATAGGCATGTGGCCAGGGGTGGAAGGGGGGAGGGGAGGCGGCAGGGGGCAGCCTCATCACGGATTCTGACTCCCGCCAGGGTTGGGAGCCACCGGAGGGCCTCCCACCCGCCTTGGCACAGGCGCAGCCAGGCCAGGGCACTGCCCAGGGCCCACAGCTGCGCCAAGCAGAGCCAGGCCAGGCCAGGGCTCCACCCTCCTCACCCCTGTCCCCGGCGCCCCTCGTTCCGGGGCCGGCTGTAGCAGTGCCTGCCGCTGTGCCCCATGGGGGACTGAAGACAGGGGTCCCCGGGACTGGCCCAGGGAGACGTGTCCCCTCCCCTGTGCCACCCCTGCTGAGGCTCTCAGCCCTCCCGCACCCCCTACAGAAAGCACCTTGATTTGATCCACAAGACTTTCCCATTTTATTAGTAAAATACAAAATGGCACAGACACGGGTGATGGGTTGGAAAAGCAAGAGGATCAGCCATCTCCTTCAAAAGTCCTCCCCAAGTGGTCTCTGTCCATGTCCCACGGCGGGGAGCGAACAACGTCCGGGGAAGGGGGGCCGGCTGCCCCAGCTGCCTTCTGACGAAGGAGGGGCACCCCTCCTGGGTGCCCCACCCCTGAAGGCTCCCAGCTGGGAGGAGCCCGGAAAAGTGCATTCAGACCAGCCCGACTCAAGCCAGGCCCAAACAGGGGGTTCCATGTCCAGCAGGGGGCGGTGCGGGAGGACCCGGCCCTGTCCCTGTGGACCAGAGCTGTGCCTGCTCCCTCTGAGCATCCGTCATCAAGGGATGTGTCACCGGTACCTGGAGGGAGCCCCACCCCTGGGAGGCTTCTCAGGTGGAGGGCAAGGGTCAGTCTTGGGGACAATCAGAGGGAGAGGGGGAGCTGCCATCAGGGACCCCGAGGAAGGGGTGGGGGCTGCAGGTCCAGCTCTGGGTGGGGGGCTGGCCCGCCGCAGCTGCCAGCCTCATCCAGGCCTGCCTGCATCTTCAGCAGCCAGAAGGAACCCCTTACCACCCGCCCCCCATCCCACACACACACACACACACACAACTTCCCGCCCCGCAGGGCAGAGTTCCTTTCGGAGAGAAACACGGAACCTGGGGTGTCAGCAGTGGATTCTGAGCTCATGGGAAATGTCACGGACCTTCCCGGCCCTGCCTGCCTTGGGGCAAAGGTGAGCGCGCAGACAGGGAGCCAGGGAGGTGGCAGGGAGCCCGGGCCGCAGGGAGAAAGAGCCAGGCTGGGCCCGAGTCCCTCACAGGGAGGGTGGTGCTCCCTGCAATTTCTCCCTGGACCCTGCCCTGCCCTCACTCTCCCCCACACATACACCCTCGCGCCCAGGCAGTGCCTCAGCCTTCCCCGGAGCCTGCAGGCTCCCCTCCTCCTCCAGCCTGCCACCTGTCCCCAGGGCCAGCTCAGGGTCCCTGAAGGCCTGGTGGACACAGAGAGGGGCTGTTCTCCCAGTCAGGAAGGGGCCTTTCAATTGGGTCTCTGTCCCCCCCAAGTACCCGCAGCCCAGCCCCCACTCTGGGGCCCCGAGTGCCCACTCCCTCCAACAGGGCAGGGCTGGGCTGCCGGGTCCCAGGGTGGCGTCTGCCTCGCGGACCGGTGGGGACTGGCCCAGGTGCTCTGTGGATGATGGACTGTGACGCTGTCTGTCCTCAAGACCCAGAACAGGGACCTCTGGCCCACTGAGTGATGCCCGTCTTCGGGGTACAGGTTATGGCCCCTCTTTCCTTTCACAGATGGGAAGCCAGAGGGGCGGACGCCTCGTCAGGCTGGTGGCAGGCCTGGGCCCCAAACCCTGGGCTTCACACTCGGAGTCCATGTCCGCTCCCTGCTCGGCAGAGACCGAGGAGGGAGATGATCCCAGCGTCCAGGAGACTTCGTCTTGGGTTCCCACGGAGCCTCCTTGGGCCGAGCCTTGGCGGAGAGCCGCGCCAGCAGACACCACGCCCGCCTCATGCAAGAAAAGACCGGTCCCGGCTAGGCTAGGGCGTGGGCTCTTTGGGGGGATGGGGGAGGAGACAGCACCGCAGCCGGCCGGGGTGGCGGGGTGACTGGCCACTGCAGTGGGGACCACAGGACACGAGGAGCAGGGAGGGAGTGTGCAGAAAGAAGGGCCTGGCCCGAAAGGGGTGACTTGGTACCTACAGGGGGACACGGGGCAGAGGGGCTGAGACTTCAATAAATAATGGTTCGTGGGGGCTGGGAGGTGTCAAAGGGACCCCTTCTGAAAGCAGCAGCCAGCAGCAGAAGAGTTTTCCGACTGGGGGGCACGGGGGTGAGTTTCAGAGGCCACCCCCTCTGCTTCCCGCCGGTTATGGATGACGGCCCAGGGGTCTCCTGCGTCGGCCAGGAACTGGGGACAGTCCCACCCCTGGGGGGAGGTGGGGGTTCTGCCTCCCTGCTCCCACCATCCCAGCTCGGGCCAGGCCCTGGAGGGCGGGGAGGAGGGAGGACAGGGGGGGGGGGGCCCCAGGAGGCTGTCGGAGTCGAACATCTGGACCCGGGCGGGCGGGCCGCTCACACGGGCACCAGGACGTAGGAGTTGCTGCCGCAGCTCCGGGGCACGTAGCGCAGGCCCTCCACCATGTCCCCCACCGCGCTGCGGGGACAGCCCTGCAGCCGCTGGTAGGTGAACGTGGCCACGCCCAGGCAGAAGAGGAGCCCCAGGAAGGCCAGCAGCCCCACCGCCTGCCTCCGGGTGGCCTCCGGGTAGGCGAGGGGCGTGGTGAGGATGCCCAGCCGCTGGGGGTCCCTGGGCGTGGGCTCCCAGCTGTCTGAGCTCTCCGGCTCCCC
>JAAGEH010000452.1:4346885-4415492 GCA_011751065.1 Lasiurus cinereus | reverse complement strand
CTGGGTGGAGGGGGCCTGGGTGGAGGGGGCCTGGGTGGAGGGGGCCCGGCTGGAGGCAGCTTCAGAGGCCTTCCCCTCAGCCCAGAGGTCCGCGGGGGGCTGGTCAGAGCTCTGCCAGGCTGTGGCAGTGGTGGCAGTGATATGCAAAACCTCCGTTCTCTCGGGCCCACTGGAAGGCGCTCCATCCGGAGCCAGCGAGATGGGGGCGGACCTGGGCGGCTCCGGGGAGGTGCCCGAGGCCCCCTGTGCCTCCTGGCGGCGGCTTCCCTCTGTGGCCAAGGGCACGGCGGCGGGCGAGCGGTCCATGCCCCTGGCGGCCGGGCCAATCACGGGTCCGACCTGCTTCTCAGACGAGGGAGCGGCCTTGCGGTCCAGGTACTCCATGGCTCTCTGCACCCATCGCTCCGTGGGGTCCGCACAGAACGTTCTGCTCTTGAGGGTCGTCAGGCTGCGGGGGAAGAAGGCAGGGGCCCGTGAGGCCCAGGGGCCGCGGGGAGTGGGGGCGCCACGCCGGGGCCTGCAGGCGAGCAGGCCGGCCAGACGTCCTGCCCGGCCACTTACTATGAGCCGCGAGCTTAGCTGGGGTCCAGCAGCCCCCGGGACTTCTGCGTCCTCGCCTGAGAAGCGGGACTATGATCCCTACGCTCTGTGGGGGACCCACCACCCAGACAACGAGGGCGGAGGGGGGGGTCCCCGAGATACAGGCCTCTTCGTGAGAGTCCGGGCAAATGGGGACCAGTTGGTCACCCTGCTTTTGTCTTTATTATAAAAAAAATTAAAATTACGTAAAGCCCTTGGCTCGGGCCGTGGCCGGGGAGCTCAGTGGTTAGAGGCAGAGAGGCCTCCTAAAGCTGCACACTCAGCGGGCTGGGCGGTCGATGGGAGCACACGGCTTCCCCGGGCTGAGCCTGGGTTTCAGAGGCTCACTGGCCACTCTGTGTTTTTTAAAATATATATATATTTTGCCGAGGCCGGTTTGGCTCCGTGGATAGAGCGTCGGCCTGCTGACTTATGGGTCCCAGGTTCGATTCCGGTCAAGGGCATGTATCTTGGTTGTGGGCACATCCCCAGTGGGAGGTGTGCAGGAGGCGGCTGATCGATGTTTCTCTCTCATCGATGTTTCTCACTATCTCTCTCCCTTCCTCTCTGTAAAAAATCAATAAAATATATTTTAAAACATAAAATAATATAATATATATTTTTTTATTGATTTTGGAAAGGAAAGGGGAGGGAGACAAGATAGAAGCATCAATGATGAGAGAGAATCGTGGATCGGCTGCCTCCTGCACGCCCCCCATTGGGGATGGAGCCCGTCATCCGGGCCTGTGCCCAGACCGGGAATCAGATGGCGGTTACCCTGGTTACCATGGTTACCCTGGTTCATCGGGTGACGCTCAACCGCTGAGCCAGTCCAGCAGGCCCCCTTCTTGCTGCCAGACCTCCGGGTCCTGCTGTGCTGCTTTAGGGCCCAAAGTCCTGAAGAAAGGCCTCCGGGATGGGCCGCTGGGCAGTGCCCCAGAGGGACCCCCTAGGAGCCAGCAGCCAAGGTGGCCAGGGGTCCCCAGGGCCGAGGGGAGCTGGCTTGGCTGGAGCCTGCCCTGAGTCTCATAGAGATCCTGTCTCCTCGCCTGTCACACGGAGATGCCCATCTTTTTATTATTATTTTAACATTTTTCTTTATTGATTTCAGAGAGGAAGGGAGGAGAGAGAGAGATAGAAACAACCACAATGAGAGAGAATCATTGATCAACTGCTTCCTGCATGACCCCCACTGGGAATCGAGCCCGCAACCCAGGCATGTGCCCTTGGCCAGAATCGAACCTGGAACCCTTCAGTCCGCAGGCTGATGCTCTATCCACTGAGCCAAGCCGGCTAGAACCGAGATGCCAATCTTATCGTCACAGCTGCTGGGCACCTTCCCAAGCACGTTTGTTACCTTCTCTCCTTTCATCCCCCTCCCCCCCCACACACACACTCACTTTGCAGCTGGCAGGCCCTGTCACCAGGGCTACCTGCTGCAAGTGGCCACGCCCGGATGTGCCCACACCTGTCGGATCCCGGAGCCGCACCTTGAGGTGCCCACGTGTTACCTGCCCCCGGAAACCCAGCAGGCTCTGGAGCTGCGCAGAAAGACGTTGGCCCGGGAGACGTGACCCTTCCTGGCTGCTCCGGGCCACGGGCCATGCGGGAAGCCGCTCCCCACCTTGCTGGTGGCGCGGATGTGAAGGTCAGTGAGGGGGCAGGCAGGCCAGAAGCAGGGGAGCGTTTGCTGAGGCCGTTGGCTGGGAGCCCGGGTGGGGCTGGGAGGAGGTGGACATGCATTATCGCAGGCCTGGGGCCGCCCCCGGGGCCTGACAGGGGCACAGAGGCGGAGAGGGTGATACCTACATGATGGCGGGTTTGCCGCACGATGCTTCCCGCCGTCGGTAGCTGGAGAGGCGTTCCCGGGGGATCTCCGAGGTCATTGCGGTGCACGTGACATTGCATTTGCTCACACCGTGGTGCTGTCCTGAGCCCACAGAGGCCCCCAGTCAGCGGGACTGTCCGGGGGCGTCTGGCTTCTCACCCCCTGACAGCAGGTCCCCGCCACACGGCCCAAGAACCAGTGCCCTGCACACCTGGCTTTCAAGGCCCTTGACCTCAGACCCCCGCCTCCCGTCCTGTCCACCCCTGGCCAAACCTCTCCATGCCTCAGTTTCCGCACCTGTAAAATAGGGACAATGGTAGCATCTACCTCACAGGGTAAAGCTCTTCTTGCCTGGCACGGGGTCAGTGTTTCACTGTTAGAATTAAGTTGCTTTCATTGGTCTGAGAGTGTGACGGGGATCTGCCTGAGGTCACACAGCCAGGAAGTGATAGGACAGGCTCTCCTACCAGGCCTGGCTCCCATCATGCTCCTGGGCCAGTGGTGCTGCCCATGCGCCACTCCGGTTGCCTTTACCCCACCAGTCAGTCACCTGCCCACAGACATACACCCTATCCCGCCCCCTCAAGCCGTCCATATTCATGGATTTTCATGACCTCTTGCCATTCACATCTCATGTGCCTCTCCGTGACATGTTCAGACACACACACCGACAAACACAATGGCACATCTATAATCATAAAAGCCTAATATGCTAATTAGACCAGACAGCTGAGTGACCTTCAGGACGTCCTTTCGCAAACCACCGCGGCTGCAAGGGCCGAGTCCCCGGCACGAATTTCGTGCACCGGGCCTCTAGTCCTATAGAATAAAAGGCTCATATGCAAATAGACCCAACGGCAGAATGACTGGCCACTCTGACGCACACAGACCACCAGGAAGCAGATGCTCAATGCAGGAGCTGCCTCTGGTGGTCAGTGCGCTCCCACAGGGGCAGCTTGGCTTAGCCGGAAGCCGGCCTCATGGCTGGTGAGTGCAGCGGTGGTGGCAGGAGCCTCTCTCGCCTCCACATCAGGCAGCACGAAGGATGTCTGACTGCGGGCCTAAGCCATCAGTTGGACATCCCCCAAGGGTTCCCAGATTGCAAGAGGGCGCAGGCCGAGCTAAGGGAACCCCCCCACCCCTGAGTGCATGATTTTTGTGCTCTGGGCCTTTATTACACACACACACACACACACACACACACACACACACACACACACACACATATATACAACCTGGCACATGTAGCGGATAATATAATAAAACATTTTAAATTGTGTAAGTACAACCACTTCTAAGAACAGTGGGGAGGGGTCTGCTGAGTAGACCATCCTTTGTTCTGTCATTAAGAGCCAGGTGGTCCCGGCTGGTGTGCCTCCTGTAAACCAGAAGGTCAAGGCTCCATTCTGGTCAGGGCACATTCCAGGTTGGTGGACTGAATCCCCAATAGGGGGCGTGCAGCAGGCAGTCAATTGATGTTTCTCTCTCTCACATGGAAGTCCCTTTCTCTCTGGGGAAGGAGGTGCAGGGGGTGGGAGCAGAATTGGGGAAGCGGGGGTCTGCGGATGGCTGGCTGCCAACCACATGGAGTCAGAGAGAAACCCCAAGACAGGATGAGGGTGACTCCACAAGCACTTGAGAACTCAAAGATTTTATATGAAACATTTGAAGCGGTTGGCATTGCACCCCCGCCTCCCCCGCCCCGCCCCCCTCCTTGCTAAAATCTTCAGTAAAATGTCTTGGGTGTAAGCGGGGCAGGGGTAGGTGAAAAAATGAGGAAGAGACTAAGTTTCAGTTCTGGGTCAAGGTCATATGCAGCAGAAGCAAAGATCCTAGAAGGCTTTGCAAAAATCAAGAGCCAGGACTAGAGAGAGCAGCTGATCTTCTCTAGCTGTGCAGGGCCTTGCAGGCCCCACCAAAACACACATTGCTCATGGACAGGTACATGCATGTGGACGTGCAAACATGTTCTGGGTGGGGCGTGGGAAGGAGCGCTCCCAGCAGCTGCTCCCTGAGTTATGGGCTGGCTGCCTTTCTCTCTTGGGAAAGTCCCCTGGCTGCCTTGTCTTCCTCCTTCTCCGCAGAAGGACCTCGAACCACCCAGGTCCTGTGAGCCGAGCCAGGAGGCAGCTCCCTGGACTGGCCTGGCGGGTGTCTCCCTGGGAAAAGCCGCCGAGAAAAGGTGCCCCTGGGTGACCTGGAGCCAGGGGCAGCTGCCCAGTGGGCAGGAGGGAGAAGCTAGGTGAGGTCCGTTCGCTCTCTCACGTTCCCCCAAGGGGGCAGGCCGCCATCCACCTCGGGGGCTTTCAGGGGCCACGAAGTCAGCCTGTCCCCACAGGCCCCACTCTCTACATGGTGCCTGAATGCCCTCGGCCGGCTCTGCCCACGGTCCTGCCCAGGGAAGGCTGGCTGACTAACGCAGGGGCCTATGTCCTTCCTGGAACTGAGGTTTTCTCTCCTGTCGATGGAGATGGTGCCTCCAGCCAGCCAGTCAGTTATGATCTGTCACATGCGTTTCAGGAGGGCAGGAGCTTGACTGTCTTAGTGTCATAACGTCTTCCGGCACCAAGTGGAATCTCAACAAATACTCACTAAGTGAAATAATGCCTCCGTCTACTTATCTCTCTACCCGTCTATCCATCCACCCATTTATCCATCCATCCATTCACCCATTTACCCATTCATCCATCCATCCATCCACTCATTTATCCATCCATCCACTCACCCATTTATCCATCTGTCCATCCATCCTTCCATCCATCCATCCACCTATTTATCCATCTACCCATTCACCCATTTATCCATCCATCCATTTATCTATCCATCTGTCCATCCATCCATTCATCCATCCATCCATCCATCCATTTATCTGCTCCCCATCGTCAATTCTTTACTCATTCCACATCCAACCACGTCTACCTCCCACCCATTCCTGCTTACCCCATCCATCCATCTACCCAGCCCCACTCACCCACCTACCACCTTCCATCTGCAGCTCCACCTCCTCTCCTTTATCCACTCCCATTCCTCATCAGCCCACTCACCTATCCATCCACCCATCCATCCATCCACCCATGCCCTGATTCAGCCAACATTTGTTTGAATTACTTTTGAATATCTACAAAGACCCAGGTCCTCTGTCCTTAACCCTGAACTTTCTCCCCCAGGTGCTGGTGCTGAGCTCGAAGAGATCACCCCAATCCCAGTAAGTGCTATCAGGTTGCTGTGTGGACTCAACCAACACACGCTCACCTCCATCTGGCCGGGAAGAGTGAGTTGAACAAGCCCGTCGCTGCCTTCCGACGGCTCCTAGCCTGATGGGCGGCTAAGACACACCCACAAAGTACCAGAGAACTTCCTATTGGAGCACCTACCACGTGTCAGCCTGTGCTCAGCAAGCGCATATCTGCTCTCCTTGATTCTCAACATCCCTGCCGAGGGGGTGTGGTTATTCCCCTTTTACAGGCGCAGAAGCTGAGAATCAGAGAGGCTGAATGACACCCCCGAAGCCCCACAGCTGCTGAGTGCCAGATCGGGTTGTCTTCCCAGGTCCTAGACACCCCACTTTTCCAGGGCGAAACACCGTGCTGCCAAATACATCCCAGTGGTGCCGAGGGTTACACGAGGGAGAGACCCCTCCCTGCTACAAGTGATCCGGGAGGCTTCTGGGAGGAGGCGCCTCTAAGGCTGGTCCTCCAGGACTGCCCAGAGGCCACCGACAGGAAGAGAGCGGCAGGAACGTTCTGGGTCTGAGTGATAGAGGGGATAGAGGGCTGGAGCCAATGCTAGGGTGTGTCCCGGATGAGTCCCTTGGGCTGTCCGAGCCTCGGTTCCCCGGCCTGTGAAATGGGCACAGTAACACCCGCTTCACAGGGTGGTGGTGAGAACAACGCTTTTTCTGGACTCTCAGAGCAGGGTCTCCTCAACAGCAAACCCCCCTGACCTTTCCCACCAGGTGGTCCTTTGTCACGGGGCTGTCCTGTGTCCTATGGGGGCTCTGCCCTGTACCCTCTAGGTGGGAGCACCCCCCCTCCCCCCGCCGCAACCAAAAATGGTGTGCCATTCAGAACCACCAAAATTGCCAGAATATTCCCATGGGGGCAGACCCTCCCTGAGAACCACACCCCTGGAGGTATCCCCATGCCCTCTCCCCACCCTGGCCAGCCTCCCTCCGTTCCCCCTTCTCAGGGCGGATTCCCTGGCCTCTTACCTAAAATTTCAACAACCACAACGCCTTTTTTTTTTTTTAATCACTGCATTTTTTTTTTTTCCTTCTAACACAGTGGTTCTCAACCTTCCTAAGGCCCGGACCCTTTAATACAGGTCCTCGTGTTGTGGTGGCCCCCCAACCATAAAATTATTTTCTTTGCTACTTCCTAACAGTAATTTTGCTACTGTTGTGAATCGTAAGGTAAATATCTGTGTTTTCTGATGGTCTTAGGCGACCCCCAAGGGGTCGCGACCCACAGGTTGAGAACCAGTGTTCTAACAGATCAAATTGTCTACTGATTCATTCTGGGTATTGTCTACCTTCACCCATCGCTGTTCAGGCTCCGAGGCCTGGGATCGTCGGGGGTTTTATTCATTGATCCGGAGTCTCAGCGCCAAGCACAGTGCCTGGCACATAGTAAGTGCCCAAGAAATGCGTGCGGAATGAATCAGCAGAGTGCACACAGAAGCACTGTGTGACACACAGACCCTCTCCGCCAATGGAGGCAGAGAGGCATTTTTATTTCGGTCCCATGGGGGCCTGCATCTGACACCCCGCCTTTATCTTCCCCTGCCTTCCCCATCCGCCCCCTCCCCGCTAAGCAGGAGGAGCGGACTGCAGCAGCTTAAAGCGGATTTTTTTCTCTTTCTTTCTTGCAGGGCTGAGTGGGCGTGATGCGTCAGGGCGCGGGGAGGGCATTTATCTGGTTTGTCGCTGCAGGTTTGTTATATAAAGCGGCGCTCCTGCCTGGCACGGCCCCGCAAACGCTCACGGAAGAACTGACGTAGCTGCTTGCACCAACGGAGCAGCAGCCACGAACCGCCCCCTCCCCAGCCTCCCCCTCCCCCCCCCCGTCCCAGGGAAGGGGGGCCCTCTGGCTGTGAACCACCCCCTAGTCCTGCAGGGGCCGCTTGGAGCCCCACCTGTCAAGTGTGGGTGAGGACTCCAGGAGGGGCCTGGCTGAATGGCACCCTTCCAGGAGGAGAAACGGAGGCGCGGAGAGGTCGAAAGAACGCAGGTCTCTCCCCGGCAGAGTCAGGGGCCGAGATCAGGACGGGAGCCTGGTGGTCCCGAAGCCCCAGGCTGCGAGGCAGAGCCTCCAGGGTCTGCCTCCAGGGTCCCCTCTCCCCCCTCCGCCCCCCACTGTTATAAATAATCCTCCTCCTCCTCCTCCTCCTCCTCCCACTTCCAAAACGCTCTCCCAGGCTCCGCAGCCTCAGGATGCCAGGCGAGAACTCTGGAGGTGTGGGTGGCCGGGACCCAAGAGGGCAGGACCCCCTTCAGGTCGTGGCAAAGCACCTCTCTCCGACTCCCCCTCCCTGGGCTCACGATCCCCAAGATCCCCAAGATCCCCACACGCTCTGGCCTGGGGTGCAGGAAGCAGGAAGCCAGCAACACTTGGCCTCTGCTGCCTTCACCACCTCCGCCACTTCGCCACCCTCACCTGCTTCCTCCCTGTCCCCCTGGCGTGTCCCCCTGGAGGTGTTCCGGAAGCTAGAGGCTGGCTCTCCCTCTCCCGGACTCGCTGTGGGCGCTGTGTGTCCTCAGGCGGGCTGCCACCCTCTCTGAGCTTCCACCTGCCCGATGGGCGGTCCACGGGGAGGGGCGGCCTCAGGTGGTTCCCAGAGGCCGTGAGGTCACAGAGGTGGTGAGGGTCACCCACGCTCCCTCCTGCACGCAGCCCACCGCCCCCCGCTGCTTGCCGGCCATACCCTCAGGCCATACCCCCACCTTCCTCGTGGCAGGTGGGATGGAGGTCGCATGCCCTACTAGGAAGCAAGTGATGGAGGGGCGCCTCCCTGGACCCCCATTTTCTAAGCGGTGCTGGCAGGAGGAAGACCGGACCCTGGGGGAGAGGGGGCTACAGACACCCTCCCCCCACCATGAGCTGCAATGACCTTGACCTCCTCTGGTCCTGGGGCCCCGACTCCTGGGGTGGCCTTAACATCAGGAGGAAGTCCCAACTGTGGTCTAGCTCAGGGCCGGGCCGCGGCTCAGGGCTTCAGGTTATATATTAACCCTGGGTCCCATGACGACGGCTCGGACCAGCGGGAGCCACCTCCCGTGCTGGAGCCCCGGCCTCCTGATACCCACCCTGGCCCCCTGGTCTCTCCCACGCCACCCCCACCCCCCCCACCCCCCGCAGGCCCGAGGGGGAGCAGCCTTGCTCCTTGAGCCAAATCTTTTCCTCATGGGGGCGGATCTCCTCCCCCCCCCCCCCCCCAAATTCCCCTCTGGCACAGCCCCCAGGGGGACCTGCCTCAGACCCCAGCCTCAGGTAGGAAGGGTCGGGTGCCCTGCTGTCAGGCCGAAGGGGGGCAGGTGTGGGGATGGGGCCGCCCCCTCCCTGCTCACACTGTCCCCCCCAACACACACACACACACTCACCCCACAGCAGCAGGACTAGATGGCAGAGCACAGCCAGGCGGAGCAGCCAGGAGAGCGGATGGACAGCCATGGCGGGGGGCAGGCAGGGGTGCGGGCAGGGTCCCAGCGCGGGGACCGGGCTGGTGGGCAGCCTCTCTCTCTGGCCGGAGGAGCTGAGCTCCGGTGTTGCTAAGATCTCAGGGGCTCGGCTGCCTCCGCTGTCTCCGCCTCCCGGCCCCCCTGCAGGAGGCGGTGGGAGGGGAGAGGCAGGGAGCCAGATTCCTCAGGATGTTGCCTTAGAAACCGAAGGCCCAAGTCTTGGGGATCCTGGTGCTGCTGCTCAGAATGGCTCCTCACCCCGGAACCTGCCGGGGAGGACAGCTCAGGTCCAAAGGGCCTGCTCTCTCCCCGCTGCTGGCCACCTCCCTCCTGGGAGCTGGACCGCGCCCTTCGGTCTGGCCGGGGCCCTGGTTCCGCCGCGGGCAATAAGCAAGAGAGATGGCTGGCTGCGAGCAAGCCGGCCGGGAGCAGACCGGCGGGGCCTGGCGGTCCTATGTAGGGATGGGGAAACTGAGGCAGGCGGACGTTAAGGAGTTTCTTCACCAGCCAGGAAGCAGCGGGGGAGCCTGAATTTGCCCCCGTCAGGTGGCTCTGGGGCAGCGGTTCTCAACCTGTGGGTCGCGACCCCTTTGGGGGTCAAACGAGCCTTTCACAGGGGTCGCCTAAAACCATGGGAAAATGTAGCCATGTAGTTTACTGTTGTCATACGAAGACTGTTTACCCATGCTACACCACGCTCCCAGACAAAACTTCCTTTGTTTGTAATTAGAAATATCTCCTTGTGATTCACAATATCCCATTGTGATTATCGCTGTGCTTTAATTATGTTCCATTTGTACACCCTGCCTATCTTATATTTTACATTATGACTCATGCCCATAGGGTGCTGGTTCTGGGCCTGGTGTGAAAGAGGCGTCAATACGGCACTGCTGCCCAAACCGGTTTGGCTCAGTGGATGGAGCGTCAGCCTGCAGACTGAAGGGTCCCAGGTTCGATTCCGGTCAAGGGCATGTATGTACCTGGGTTGCGGGCACATCCCCCGTAGGGGACGTGCAGGAGGCGGCTGATCAAAGTCTCTCTCTCATCGATCTTTCTAATCTCTCCCTTCATCTCTGTAGAAAATCAATAAAATATATTTAAAAAAACACACACACACAAAAACAGCCCTGCTGTCCTTTGCTCAGCCCATGGGGGTGTCTTCCGCCCTCTTCTGGCCTAGTTTTTCCTCCCCTCAAATTGGAATGGTCACCCCACCCACCTCAGCAGGGTGTTTGAGACTAACTGTGTGTAGCTTGGCAGGCCCAGATGGCTCAGAGGTCGACCTATGAACCGAGAGGTCACTGTTTGATTCCCACTCAGGGCCCAGGCCCAATGCCCAGGTTTGGGGCTCAATCCCCGGTAGGAGGCATGCAGGCAGATCAATGATTCTCTCTCATTGATGTTTCTATCTCTCTCTCTCCCTTCCTCTCTGCAATCAACACAAATATATATATATATTTTTTTAATCTACTTTATTGATTTTTTACAGAGGGGAAGAGAGAGGAATAGAGAGTTAGAAACATAGATGAGAGAGAGACATCGATCAGCCGCCTCCTGCACGCCCCCTACTGGGGATGTGCTCACAACCAAGATACATGCCCTTGAACAGAATTGAACCTGGGACCCTTTGGTTCGCAGACCAACGCTCCATCCACTGAGCCAAATATATTTTAAAGACGACAGTGTTTCTGTCTCTCTGCTTTCTCTAGAAATCAATGGGCAGAGTATCCTCCGCTGAGGATTAAAAACAGGAAAGAAAAGACTGACAGGGTTTGGATTCAGTCCAGTCACAACAGCCAGGCTTTCAACCCAGCCAGACCCACAGTCCAACGGGACGCCCCCACCCAGGAGGGGTAGGTATCGCCTTGGGCAAGTGACTTAACCCCTGTGAGCCTCAGCCTCCCCATCTGTGAAATGGGATGGAAGAGTCACCTCCTCAGAGCAGCCGCCAGGGGAGGGAATACAGCGACCGGCTCTCACCGGGAGGCACACAGGAGCTACGAGGATTTGAGGTTGAGCCCTGGAGTGTGCCCGGCATTGTGGTGGGCAGACCCATAAGCCAAAGTCCTGGCCCCCAAGAGCCCCCAATCCACAGAAGGGAGTAAGGGCAGGTGGTGAGGAAGGGCGGCAAAGGAGGCGGTGGTGCCCTCAGGGGGCCGAGGGCCCGGTGTGGCTCTGTTTCCTTCACACGGTCGTTTGGGAAACTCTCAGGCAGCCAGGAAGAAATGGACAAAGAACCATTCCTGCCTCCTAAATTCCACCATCGGCATCTGTCCACATTGGCCTTGACTTTTTTCCATTTCGAGATACGAGTGCCCTAACATACGAGATTTTTGAGATATGAGCTGTCGAGCGAGCGATTTTTGCTTTGAAATACGAGCAACAGTTGAGATAGGAGTAATCTCTCGGATCGGCCGGGTGCACACGACCCACCAGTTTACCGCGACTCGAGCGTCTCCTAGTTTCCCACGCCTCAAGGTGACGGAACGAATGAAACTCACATCTCGAGGTGCCACTGTACATTATGGATGCCGGAGACTCTGCCCTGAAATACATCAGCATGCCCCTCCGAAGTGTAAGGAGAGTGTCTTGGATAACTACACTATATCTCACCCCCAAAAATGAATAATAATTCCCACGTCACGTAATTGCCAGTTAACCTTACGTTTCCCCAATCGTCCCCGTAATATGTTTGATTGTTTCTTCTCTCTTCCTCTTTCCTCTTTTCCCTCCTGCCTCCTTTTCTCCCTCCCTCCCTTCTCTCTCTTTTTTTAAAGTTTTGAACCAGGACCCATCTAGGTTTATGCGTAGCATAAAAAGTTGTTTCTTGTTAGTCTACAGTAGTCCCCTCCCCCCCAACCCATTTTTCACGGCTTGACTTTCTGAAGACGCAAAGCCATTGTCCCACGCGCTGTTCTCATTCTTCATTGATCTAATTATGTCCTGGTGAAGTCACCTACGTCTTTCCCCTAATCTCTGTATTTCCTGTAAACGGGGAGTCAGAGCCTCGGGCTCCATTAGATTTCAGCCACTTTTGGCAAGGATTCCTAGTGAGTAATCCTGGGTTCTCCACACGGCACCTCAGGCGTGTTCCGCTCCTAACAGGTTCCTGCTGGCAGTGTCTCCTTGGTGATCCTCAGTAACCTACCTGCAGCACAGACCTCTGTTGTCTGTGTTCCCAGGTGGAGAGAGCCGGGCCTCGGCTCCGAGGAGGGAGGGGGCAGAGAGGCTGCCTTAGACACAAGGTGGAGCCAGGGGTGAGGACGCTGCTGCAGGGGCCGAGGGGCTGGGAAGGTCTCTGAACTGAGGAGGGAGGAGAGCCACACAGGCGATTGAAAAATGGAGCCGCTCCACAACAACAAATATATTTAAAAAGAAAGAAACCAGCCCTAACCGGTTTGGCTCAGTGGATAGAGCGTCGGCCTGTGGACTGAAGGGTCCCAGGTTCGATTCCGGTCAAGGGCAGGTGCCTTGGTTGCGGGCACATCCCCAGTAGGGAGGGTGTGCAGGAGGCGGCTGATCGATGTTCCTTTCTCTCTCGTTGATGTTTCTAACTCTCTATCCCTCTCCCTTCCTCTCTGTAAAAAGTCAATTAAAAATATTTAAAAATAAATAAATAAAGAGAAAAAGAAAGAAACCAAAAGAAGAGTGGAGCAGCTGGGCAGGAGGGAAGAGTGGCTCAGTGGTTGATCCTTGACCTCTGAACCAGGAGGTCACAGTTCGATTCTGGTCCAGGCCACATGCCCGGGTTGTGGGCTTGATCCCCAGAGTGGGGCGTGCAAGAGGCAGCCGGTCAATCATTCTCATCACTGATGTCTCTCTCTCTCCCTCTCCCTTCTTCTCTGAAATCAATAAAAATATATTTTTAAAAAAGAAAGAGGCCAAAACCAAGTTGGCTCAGTGGATAGAGCGTCAGCCTGTGGACTGAAAGGTCCCAGGTTCGATTCCAGTCAAGGGCACGTACCTTGGTGGCGGGCACATCCCCAGTAGGGGTTGTGCAGGAGGCAGCTGATCGATGTTTCTCTCTCATCGATGTTTCTAACTCTCTATCCCTCTCCCTTCCTCTCTGTTAAAAATCAATAAAATATACTTGAAAAAAAATAAGAAAGAAAGAGGGTTTCCTCGAGGGTCAGTGGGGTGGGGGGGCGGGATAGAAGGTGTGCCTGCCCACACCTTCCGGGGTGCCCCAGAGAGCAGGCAGCCGGCACCTATGTTGTGGGACAGGAGGGATTCTCCCCAGACCCTGGAAGCAGAACAGAAACAGCTGTGGGGAGCCTGGCACAGAGCCCAGGGCACTCCTGCGGGGTCCCAGAATGGCAGGAGGGGCGGGGCGGCCAGTGAGGAGGGGGGTCAGCCAGGCCTAGCTTTCCCCTGCCCCACCCCAACTCGTCCCAGCTCACGCTTCTGGCCAATCAGGAGGGCTGCCCACGTGCCCTCTGAGTGCACACATAGCCACGCCCTTTTCCTTGTGAAACTCCGGAATAACAAACTTTTTACCGTTTTAACCATTTCTACGGCCACGGTGCAGTGGCATGAAGGACATTCACACTGTTGGGCAACCATCACCACATGCATCTCGAGAACTTTTTTTTCCTTTCCTTGCAAAACTGAAACTCTGGACCCATTCCCTGACCCCCATCCCCTCCTCCTCCCCCGCCCCCCCAAACCCCCCCCTCCCCCTTTAGTCTCCATCAGTGTGACCACTCGAGGAATCACAGGGTGTGTGGCCTTTGCGCCCGGCTCAGTCCGCTTACCACCGTGCCTTCAAGGTCCATCCATCCTTCCGAAGGCCGAGTGCTATTTCATGGTATGTCGGGGCCACAGCCTGCTTGTTCACTGCCCCCCAAAATGGGTGGTTTCCACCTTTGGGCTGTGGGGGGCAATGCTAAGCCTCCCATGGGTGGAAGCTATCTGTTAGAATCCCTGCTGCCAGTCCTTTTCTTTTCTTTTCTTTTTTTAAATATATTTTATTGATTTTTTACAGAGAGGAAGGGAGAGGGATAGAAAGTCAGAAACATCGATGAGAGAGAGACATCAATCAGCCACCTCCTGCACGCCCCACAGTGGAGATGTGCCCACAAGCAAGGTACATGCCCCCGACCGGAATCGAACCCGGGACCCCTCAGTCCGCAAACCGTCGCTCTATCCACTGAGCCAAACCGGTCTCGGCTTATTAATTTTTTATACATATCTCCCCATTGCCCCCCTCCCTCCCAGGCATACCCCAACCCCCCAGTGTCTATGTTCACTGGTGATGCTTGTATGCATGCATACAAGTCCTTTGATTGATCTCTTATCTACCTCACCTAACCTTAATCTTCCTGCTGTAATTTCACAGTCTGTTTGATGCTTTACTGCCTCTCTATCTATCCTTTTGTTCATCAGTTTATAATGTTCTTTATTATCCACAAATGAGTGAGATCATGTGATGCTTCTCCTTCATTGACTGGCTTTTTTTTCTTTTTTAACTTCATTTATTTTCAATATACTTTATTGATTTTTTACAGAGAGGAAGGGAGAGAGATAGAGAGTCATAAACATTGATCAGCCGCCTCCTGCACACCCCTCACTGGGGATGTGCCCGCATCCAAGGTACGTGCCCCTGACCGGAATCGAACCCGGGACCTTTCAGTCCGCAGTCCAACGCTCTATCCACTGAGCCACACCGGTTTCGGCTCACCACCCCAGTTTCTTTCCCTGAACTGTACCCCGCCTCTCACTCTCAGGGCCAGGAAAGCCCTAATCTGTCCCCTTCCCCCCCAGCTCCTAAAATCCTGCCAGGATTCTTAAGAACCCTCTTAAGCATTTGCCTTCTTTTTTGAAAATGTGTTTTTATTGATTTCAGAGCGGAAGGCAGAGGGAGAGATACAAACATCAATGAAGAGAGAGAATCTTGATCCGCTGCCTCCTGCCTGCCTGCCCCACACTAGGGATGGAGCCCACATCCTGGGCATGTGCCCTGACCAGGAATTGAACCATGATCTCCTGATTCATGGGCCAGTGTTCAACCACTGAGCCACACTGGCCGGGCTGCCTTCTTTTCATACACAAATTTCACTAAAGTCCAAGTCTAGGGGAGTCGCTCACACCATAGGGTGAATTTCATCACAGGCTATTTGGGGAAACAGGAAGGGAAAGTCAGGGGCTCTGCAAAGGTCAGGCCTGTGTTTTGGAGGTTGGAGGAGCCGGAAGGGTAAGGAGACCCAGCACCGAGGTAAAACGGGGAAAGAAAGGCGAATCTGGGCAAATTAAAGACTTTGCCAGGGACCCGGCTCCCTGGATGACCTGGAGCCTCAGCATTGACGTGTGAGGGCCTTTCGAGGGAGTGAGGGGGGTGGCGGGAGAGGGGCCTTACTTTGATGGGGTCAGTCTGCAGCCACTTGTTGGGCCCTGGGGGACACGCTCTCCATCCTGAGGATTCTGGGGGGACGGTAACCAGGGCTGTGAAGAGGGGCAGAGGGCCAGCGGAAGTCTAAAAAACGAAACCGACTCCCTAAAAACAGTGAGTCACTTAGGACTCCTCGGTAGGAAGTGGACACGAACTCTGCCAACCTAAGCCTCAAAGGAAAAAAATAAAATAATAAAATGAGACTCGATTACGGGCTGCTTAGGCTGAGCGGCGCCTTGGAGGGCTGGGGAGGGGGGGTGGGGGGAGCAGGGCTGGGCCGGGATGGGGACTCAGTCATTCTGGGCGAGGGAGCAGCACAGGCCCAGGCCCGGAAGTAGAGATGTCACCGGCGTGGCTTTGGTATCTCTTGTGCACGAAGGGAAATGAGATGGGGCCGGGACGGGGATGCGACGATGCAGATGCAGAGGGCCTGGCGCCACGCCCGGGCCCTCTGACCTCAGCCTCGGGCCCTGGGGAGCCGGGAAGGGCTCTGAGCCGGGGTGTGACTGGGCAGAACTGTGGGGCAGAGGCTGGGGTGGAGGTGTCAGAGCGGGGCTGAGAGGAGGGACAGAGACCGGGGTTACAGACAGCGGGTCTGGCTGGGGAGCGGCTGTCGTGCAGGAAGATGGGGCGCCGGGAGCCACGGCCACGGTCAGCGGGGCAGGACCCTCCCTCAGCGGTCCAGCTTCTGGAGGATCTTCTTCACCCAGGGCACGCTGGGGTCGGCGCAGGCCTCCCGGTTCCGGAGGGTTTGCAGGCTGCAAGGAGGAGAGGCCAGGGCCACAGTGAGACGGGCAGGGAGGAGGCCACCTCCCGCCCGGAAGGCTGGGCACGGCTGAGTCACCTACTGTATGTAGAGATGCCTTCTATCTAGAGTGGCCGAGCACTTATGAGCCGCCGGCTGTATGCCGACACATGTCTCAAGGAGGAGGGGAGCGAGCATCATCAGAATTTCCCGGGTAGTCCCTCAGCCTCAGCCTCAAATGCCAGGTTCAGTGCCAGGGAACCGAATGCCCGAGACCAGCGGTTTCTCAACCTGTGGGTCGCGACCCCTTTTGGGGGTCGACCGACCCTTTCACAGGGGTCGCCTAAGACCATCGGAAAAGGCAGATATTGACATCACGATGCATCACAGGAGCAACATTTCATGGTGGGGGGTCACCAACACATGAGGAACTGTATGCCAAGGTCGCGGCCTTAGGAAGGTTGAGAACCACTGGCGTAGACCCTCACGGTCATTGCAAACACTGCCTTGGGAGAGAGGGTATGGGGCAGGGGCCAAGAGCATGAACCTCGGAGCCAACTTCTCTGGTTAAAACCCTGGCCCTGTGACTTGTTGGCAAGTCCTTTCACGCCTCGGAGCCTCAGGCTCCACATCTGTGAAATGGGCATGATCATCGTGGTCCAACCTCACAGGATTCTGATGAGATTTGCCGAGTTAATACACACTGGATGCACAGCAGATGGTAGATCCTGTATAACTGTGCCAGGGGCTGGCCTGCATTCTTTTTTAAAAAAATATTTTTTTTTATTGATTTCAGAAAGGATGGGAGAGGGAGAAACATCCACGATGAGAGAGAATCATTGGTGGGCTGCCTCCTGCATGCCTCCCACCGGGGATCAAGCTCCTGATTAGAATCAAACCCGGGACCCTTCAGTCCACAGGCCAACTCTCTATTCAATGAGCCAAACCGGCTAGGGCTGGCTTGAATTCTGAACATGGATTTTCTTAATATACACTTACAGCCCTGATGGGTTTGGCTCAATGGATAGAGCATCGGCCCGTGGACTGAAAGGTCCCAGGTTCGATTCCGGTCAAGGGCATTTATCCTGGTTGCCGGCACATCCCCAGTAGGGGGTGTGCAGGAGGCAGCTGATGGATGTTTCTCTCTCAATGATGTTTCTAACTATCCCTCTCCCTTCCTCTCTGTAAAAATCAATAAAAATAAAAAAAGAATATACCCTTACAGCCATCCTATGAGGTCGGATTATTCTCTCCACTTCCAAAGCAGCTGGCCCCTCAGCCTCACCACGCTCACCGTGAGCTGGGAACCAGGGGCAGTGTCTCTGGCGACCGTCCCCACCCAGGCCGCTCCAAGAGGCTCCAGGCACAAAGCGGGGGACGCTGGCCCGGTCTCACCCAGCAGTGGCGGGCACAGCAAAGGCTCCTCCCTCGCCCAGCCATGGCAAACACCACACTGGGCCCCTGGGGCGCTCTGCCCCCTCATTGTTGGTAGGACATCCCCCAGCCAGGGACTCCCTGCCTGCCTTCCAAGAATGAGCCTGTTGGGGGTCAGGGGGTGGTGAAGGGATGGGGGTCCGGGCAGTGGTTAATGGTGGAAAAGGAGACTTATGGAACACTTTAAACAATAAAAAATTAAATGAGCCAAAACCGGTTTGGCTCAGTGGATAGAGTGTCGGCCTGGGGACTGAAAGGTCCCGGGTTCGATTCCGGTCAAGGGCATGTACCTTGGTTGCAGGCACATCCCCAATAGGGGGCGTGCAGGAGTCGGCTGATCGATGTCTCCCTCTCATCGATGTTTCTAACTCTCTATCCCACTCCCTTCCTCTCTGTAAAAAAAAAACAATAAAATATATTTTTTAAAAAATTAAATGAAAATAAATAAATCGATAGATAAAATGAAGCGATGTCGGGAAATCATATTTCTGGGATTGACCTTCGGATTCTTTTACCTCAAACGCCTACTTTCTCATGTTTCGCTTATTTGCTCTCACGTTACCGATAACTTGATTCCAATAGAATTAAAATGTGACTTAAACAAAAAATAAAAGGAGCTCCTAGCTCTCCTATGCCCCTGCCCCGCCCCAGCCACAGACCACCAAGGAGCAGAAAGAACAAGGACGGCTGCGATGTTGGTCTCTTGGCCCCGTGGACAGCCTGCCCCGCCTCCCGGGGGACCCTGGGCAAGGTTCACCCCCAATCTCCCCAGCTGTCAAGCTGCATTCGTCCACCTCCAAGTCCAAGGGTCACTGTGTGTTGTCTTTCACTGAGCATCTAGTGGAGAGAATAATCTCGAACCTGTGGGTCGAGAACAGCTAGCAGGGTCTCCTAAGACCATCAGAAAACACAGAGATTTACATTAAGATTCATAACAGTAGCAAATGACAGTTATGAGGTAGCGACAAAAATAATGTTATGGTTGGGGATCACCACAACATAAAGAACCGTATTAGGAAGGTTGAGAACCACTGATCTAGGATATGGCAGCGTTACACGTCCCACTCACGATAACTGCGCTCCGCGATGCTCAAGAGGCCAGTACCCTCCGCGCTCTGAGCCCTTTTCCCGCCTGGAAAAGGGGGGCCCTAAAAGCACCGCCCACACCAGGCTGTTTCAGGCTGCAGGGCGTCGCTGTGTAGAAAGTGTTTGTAACAGTGCCTCGCGCTCAGCAAGCCCCCCCCTACAGACGCGACACATAAACCAAGGGAAGGGGGTCATTGGGGATCCGGGTGGGGAAAGTAAGGCTCAGGATCGAACGAGGGCCCAGGCATCTTGGTTCAGCCTGGGCCACGGTGAGCAAGTCACTCCCCTCCCCAAGCCCTGTTTCTCCTTCTCTAACGTGGGGATGGCCAGAACCGGTGTGGCTCAGTGGATAGAGCGCCGGCCTGCGGACTGAAAGGTCCCAGGTTCCATTCCGGTCAGGGGCACGTACCTTGGTGGCGGGCACATCCCCAGTTGGGGGTGTGCAGGAGGCGGTTGATGGATGTTCCTTTATCGCCGATGTTTCTAATTCTATCCCAGTGGTTCTCAACCTTTCTAATGCCGCGACCCTTTAATACAGTTCCTCATGTTGTGGTGACCCCCAACCATAAAGTTATTTTTTGTTGCTACTTCATCACTGTTAATTTTGCTACTGTTATGAATCATAATGTAAATATCTGTGTTTTCTGATGGTCTTAGGTGTCCCTGCTAGTGGTTCTTAACCTGTGGGTCAAGACCCACAGGTTGAGAACTGCCGCTGTAGAGCCTAAGACCATCGGGAAATGCAGATATTTACATTACAATTCATTAACAGTAGCAAAATTACAGTGATGAAATGGCAACAAAAATAATGTTGTGGTTGGGAGTCACCACCACATGAACTGTATTAAAGGGTCGCGGCATTAGAAAGGTTGAGAACCACTGCTCTATCCCTCTCCCTTCCTCTCTGTGAAAAAATCAATAAAAAATAAAAAACAACATAACGTGGGGATGGTCGCACCCCCTCGCAGGGCTGTTGTGAGGGCCAAGGACTCCAGGCAGCCATGCTCAGAACAGGCCTGGCCCAGAGCCAACACTCAGGAAGTGTGCGCCCTTTATACTCTTCCGGGAGATCGGCTGCCTTGGGGAGGGTCCAAGATGCTTCTGAGAAGAGCGTCCTCATTGGCTCCGCCCACCAGCTGCCCACCCTGTACCCCATGTCCTACAGCTTCTATACTGCCTGCACCGCCATGCCCGCGGGGCGGGGCACCTGCTCCTTCAGCTCTGCATCCTCAGAGCCCGGCACGCTGCCTGGCACAGGGCAGAGGCCCCATCACATTTCTTGCATGACCGCGTGGCTCCCTTTCTTGGCACACTGCCCAGCTGCCTTCCCTACCCACCCGGCCCTGGGCCCTCCAGGGCCACAGCCGTGGGGCTCCCCGCCTCCCCAGCGCCCCACTCACACGACGCCGGGCCTCCGGCACGAGTCCGAAGTCCAGTAGTAACCCTTCACCAGGCGCCGGGGCAGCGGCAGGCGGACGTAGTGGCGGCAGCAGACGCTGTCCTCCACGTTGGCTCCGTAAGGGCCTGGGGGGAGGCGGGGTGAAGAGGGGCGCTCAGAGGGACACAGGCTGCGCAGAGGGAAGTCGCCCTGTCCCAGCCTCTGACCCAGCTTTCCTGCTCCACGTGGCAGGTCGGTGTCCCGAGGATCCTGGGCCCTCGCTGTCCTCTGAGAAGCCACAAAGGGCCCCATGTCATTGCAGTGGTACCCCGAGATACGAGTGCCCTAACGTACGAGATTTTTGAGACACGAGCCGTCGAGCGAGCAATTTTTGCTTTGAAACATGAGCAACATTTGAGATAGGAGTCATCGCGCGGATCGGCCGGCTGCACACGACCCACAGTTTACCCGCGACTCGAGCATCTCATAGTTTCCCACGCCTCAAGGTTACGGAATGAATTAAACTCGTATCTCGAGGTACCACTGTACTCTGGTGGGTCAGGCCCAGGGCGAGGGGTTCCCAACAGCTGGGCTTCCAGGCAGACCCCGAGCCTCCAAACAGGGCCCGGGGCACAGCCTCGCCGGGAGCCTGCGGATGCTGCTTCCCCAGCTCTGCCAGCCAGCAGGCCGGGTGACGGGCCTGGGGAAGGCAGAGGTCTGCTCAGTGCACAGCCCCTCCCCCCTCCCCGTGGAGCCCGTGGGGGGCGGTGTCCAGCGCAGGGAGAGCTTGCCCGGGTCACTCAGCACGGCCTTGGCGAGCCAGGACCAGAGCTCGGGGCCCTCTGTCCTGAGTCCCCGCCACTGAGGGAAGTCATTTAGCACCTCCGAGGCCCAACTTCCTCCTCTGACCGAGGGGTCATAACAGTGCTGACGCTGGGGGTGGGGGGTGGCATCTAAAACAGGGAGAGTGCACCGGAACCCCCTCCCTGAGCGGGGACTGCTCCTCGTTCCCCGACTCCCAGTCCAGTGCCCCTTCCCCTCCCCAGCCCAGGGCAGCAGCAGATACATCGGCGGGAAGAAATCAGGATCCCAGGCCTGGTTCAGGGATTGAGTGTGTGGACCTATGAACCAGGAGGTCACGGTTCCATTCCCGGTCAGGGCACAGGCCCCAGTGGTGGGTTCGCTCCCCAATGTGGGGCGTGCAAGAGGCAGCCAAGTTACGATTCTCTCTCATCATTGATGTTTCTATCTGTCTCTCCCTCTCCCTCTCCCTCTCCCTCTCTTTCTTCCTCTCCCTTCCTCTCTGAAATAAATTTTAAAAATAAAAATAAAAATAGAGCGTCAGTCTGTGGACTGAAAGGTCCCAGGTTCGATTCCGGGCAAGGGCATGTACCTTGGTTGCGGGCACATCCCCAGTGGGGGGCGTGAAGGAGGCTGCTGATCGATGTCTCTCTCTCATCGATGTTTCTAACTCTCTATCCCTCTCCCTTCCTCTCTGTAAAAAAATCAATAAAATATATATTTTTTTAAATTAAAAAAAAAAAAAAGAAATCAGATTGCAGGGCAGGCTCCGGAGCAAAAATAGGGAGGTGGGAGGGAGGGCCAGCTGCCTTTCCATGAGAATATCTCAGGCCCCCACTCCTATCCTCCCCCCCAGCTCCTCCTCAGCAGCGCCTTCTCCACTCCCCAAGGGCCCCCGGCTCCAGTTCTCAGGAGTGGAGGACGCCGGGCCATGCCTACCACATCCCCCACCCTGGCTGAGACTGATTCTACACTCAGGCCTTTAAGACTACCGACCCATTTAACAGCTGTGTAAGTGGAGGCCCAGAGAAGCAATGGGACTCGTTTGAGAGCCAGCGGCCGACCGGGGTGTCTGCCCTCAGTCGCCGGGTGTTTCCACTCCACGAGGAAGATGCCCAGGTGGGGGTGACCCTGGCTTCCCCAGGGAGCCCTCCCTCTGCCCAGCCTCACCTGCTTCGGCGGCTTGAAGAGCCAGGGCGAGGAGCAGGAGGGCCGCCAGGAGCGGGGTCTGCAGGCCGGCCATGCTCCTGGCCTCTGTCCCAGCCAGGTGTCAGCTCTAGGTGCCGGAGGACACCCAGGTCTGCTATTTAAGCGCGGGCTGCGCCCACAAGCCTGGCCCCTCTTAGTCACCGGTGAGCGAGCGCGGAGGACTGGCTGACGCTCTGAAAGAAGAACTCCCGCTTCCCCCAGATGGGAGGAAATTTTCTGTGGCTGCAAACCCTCAGAGGGGACCCCCCCCTCCACCCTCTGGGGCTCCAGAGACTCGCAAAATCCCCCGTGAGCCGGGCTTCTGGGAGGCCCATAGCCTGTGTCCCTGCCCACATCCCCGCGTGTCCCTGGAGATGGGGAGACGGGACCGCAGCCCGACCCGGGAGCCCGGTATTGGTCGGTACATGATGCGGGAATGTGGACGGGCGCTAAAGGGCCCCAGCCCTCAACTGGACCGAGGCCATCTTGTGCCCTGGGTGGTCACAACCCAGGGCAAAGGTCTGCAAGGCCCCTGGGCTGCTGCTTCTCAGCTTCTTCTCAGGGTTCTTACAAAGCCCCGACCTGGGCCAGCTCACAGGCCACTCGGCAGTGACAAGGGGCTCCCACACACGTTTCCAGACGGTGTTTCTGCCCCCCTCCCCGCCCTGTGCTCCAGCCACACGCTTCCCAGTTCCTCACGGAGGTCCGTGGCCTGGCCCAGCCGCCAATGCCCTTCCCACTTCTCCACCACATAAACTCCTACTCATGCGTCAAGAGCCCCGTGAAATGTCACCTTCTCCGTAGGCCCGCCCACTCTGACTGACACGCTCTGGGGTGGCCTACAGCAGTGGTTCTCAACCTTCCTAAGGCCACGACCCTTTAAGACAGCTCCTCATGGGGTGGTGACCCCCAACCAGAAAATCATTTCCGTGGCTACTTCATCACTGTCATTTTGCTACTATTATGAACTGTCATGTAAATACCTGATAGGTACGATGTATTTTCATTGTTACAAATTGAACATCATTAAAGCATAGGGATTAATCACAAAAACAATATGTAATTATATATTGTGAAATATTTCTAATTACAAATAAATGAAATGTTGTCTTGAATCGTGGTGTAGCACGGGTAACAGTCTTCCTATGACAACAGTAAACTACATGGCTACACTTTGCTACACCGAGGAGCGGTGTGTTGGTTCCTAAGACCATGGGAAATAGGTGTTTTCCGCTGGTTTTAAGCGACCCCTGTGAGAGGGTCTTTCAACCCCCCAAAGGGGTCGCGACCCACAGGTTGAGAACCGCTGGCCTAGACTGTGGGTTTTCTCATCCTAGACCCTTAATCTGAAGCCCGTCAAGGGCACAAGATGGCTGGGGTCTCCTTTCCTTGTCTCAGCATCCCCAGTGTCTACCAAGAGTGGGATACACAGTGGGTGCTCGGTGCGGGGGAAATGGGGGGATATGGGGACAGCTAATGAAGCAGGAAACAGAAGCTCAGAGAAAGAGGACTGGCTCAAGGTCTCCCAGCCAGGGCGTGGCAAAGCCAGGCCTGGGATTCAGCACTCGGCATTCCATTCGTTCCATTCGTAAAGGGAGCCACCTGTTCCTTGATCATCCATTCAACAAGCATTTTACAGCATTTACCTCTAGCAACAGAATAATGCCTGCCCACCTCCCAAAACAAAAACAAAAACCTGCCCACTTTCTAATTCCCAAAACCTGTGACTCGGTGACCTTGCATTTCAAAAGCGCTTTGCCGGGTGTTTGAGGCCAGCCAAGGAGAGAGAGTTCCTGGGTGATCTGCATGGCCCCCCGGAGCCCCACTGGGTCAGCCGCAGAGGGGAGCTGGGGTGCCAGAGACAGGAGTAAGCCAGGCCAGACTGTGAGCCCGGGAGCCTCGGGGCCTCTGGGAGCGGCCCAAGCAAGGACTCAGATGGTCCCCGGAGCTTCTGGGGGGCACAGCCCTGTCAAACCCCCCAGGCTGGTTTTCGAAGACAGGCGTCCCAAAGAGAAGATTTGTGGTTCTCACAAGCCACAGATGCCGCGGAGCGCAGGCGGCTGCTGAGTGAGCAGAGCTAGGCCCTCTGGGTCTCCGTTCGCTGACAGCCAGCGCTCTGGGGAGGACCCCCAAGCCGTTTCCTGCTTCGGGAGACGAGTCCAGGAGGCCCCAGCAGAATCAAGACAAAAACCTTCATGATCGCAGTTTCATTCATAACTAGAGGCCCAGTGCACAGACTCATGCACCAGTGGGGTCCCTCGGTATAGCCTTCGGGGATCAGGCTGACAGTGGCAGTCCAATGCCGCCCGCTGCTCCCGCCTGCCACTTCTGCTGGTGGCTGTGATCACTCAACGACTACAACGAAACTAGAATCACGTGGTTGATGCCACGGCGGGACCCAGGCTACGGACGGCATCGACACCGAAGCAAGTGGAAACCCTGCCTGGAAATGGGACAGAAAGCAACCGGGTCAGCAGCCGCAGAAGGCATTTAAACGCCACCGTCCTGATGCCCAGGACTCAGCGCCCTCTCCCCGATGGAGCCGCCCGTCTGTCGGGGGATGGCTGGGATACAGAGAGGGCTTAGGGTGCTAGCTGGACGCCAAGGCTGTCCTTAGACCTCACACACCGGGAAAGGGGAAAGGCAGGAGACAGGGTATGGGGCATCTGCCAGGGCGGCCGGGGGCAGGCCACATGGACACGCGTGGATTCTTACTGCCGAGCGATCCGAAAGCGGCTGCTCGCGGGATGGTTCTGCCTGGACTCTTTTCCCTGCGCTCCCCTGTGGGCCTCACACCCCGCAGCCCGTGTCTAAGTGACCAGGAGAAAAAGGAACATGGAGGTAATATTTGAGAAGCTGTTTCAGCCGAGACCAGTGTGGCTCAGTGGATAGAGTGTTGGCTTGCGGACTGAAAGGCCCCAGGTTTGATTCCGGTCGGGGGCATGTACCTTGCTTGCGGGCACATCTCCACTGTGGGGCGTGCAGCAGGCGGCTGATCGATGTCTCTCTCTCATCGATGTTTCTGACTTTCTATCCCTCTCCCTTCCTCTCTGTAAAAAATCAATAAAATATATTTTTTTAAAAAAAAAAGGAGAAGCTGTTTCATAGGGAAGGTGAACACTGATGTCACGTGCTCTTCGAGTCTTTTTCTTCTTTTAAATCCCCTTGTAATGGATGAGACCAGGGGAACTTCAGAGGACAGGGATGGGATCCGCTGCGTGACAAACGAGGTCTTTCCACAGGGAGGGGCCGTGGTTGGGGCATTTGTAAGGATGGTTGCCTGCCCTTGTTTTCCTTCGTGGCGATACATTTGTCATAGCCCAGCCACCTGGACTTGCCCTAGAGGCAGCCGTTAATAACTCCTATGCACAACACCCATGGTAGAGACCACACTCTATTACAAATGGTAAGCCCGGCCGGTGTGGCTCAGTGGTTGAGCGTCGACCTGTGAACCAGGAGGTCACAGTTTGATTCCCAGTCAGGGCACATGCCAGGGTTGTAGGCTCGGTCCCCAGTGTGGGGCATGCAGGAGGCAGCCCATTGATAATTCCCTCTCAACATGGAATGTTTCTATCTCTTTCTCCCCTCTGAAATCAACAAAAAATATATATATTTTGAAGAAGACTTAGAGAATATGCAGGAGAATGTCCTTGTTCCAAGAGATGCTAACGCATTTAAGGATGAAGGTCATGGTACCCTTATCTTCAGAGAGTTCATGTTCAGAGGAAATGTGTATGTATAGAATACACATACTATAGATGAATGTGTAGTGCATGTGTGTATACATGTACATACACACATGCAGATGTGCATGCATATTGTATAATATGTGTGCATGTATGCACATGTGCACATTAGCATGCATATATGTGAACATATGTGCATGTGCATATATGTACACACGTATGTGGGTTATATTAATACCCTATAGAGAGAAAGAGAGAGACAAAACAAATACGAAAGCTGTTAACAGTGCCCAGGTAGTGGTGGCTGTGATCGCTCAACTACTCCAACAACTTTTTTAAACCGTTCCATAAGCCGAAACCGGTTTGGCTCAGTGAATAGAGCATCAGCCGGCAGACTGAAAGGTCCCAGGTTCCATTCCAGTAAAGGGCATGTACCTTGGTTGCGGGCACATCCCCAGTGGGGGGCGTGCAGGAGGCGGCTGATCAATGTCTCTCTCTCATCGATGTTTCTAACTCTCTATCCCTCTCCCTTTCTCTCTGTAAAAAGTCAATAAAATATATTTAAAACAAAAAACAAAAACGTTCATAAGGAAAACATGGGGAGAGAAGAGGAAGCGTCTTCCCATGCGGAAGTCCTCTTTGAAGGCTGGGCTGTGTCTGGAGGAGTGCAAGTGCCGACAGAGAACGGCCTCGTGGCTCTTCGTCTGAAATGGGGGTTTTCTTAGGGGGGCTTCCCCTTCCATCCCCTCCCCCCCCCACCCTCAACAGCGCTGTGTCCCCAGCGACTCCCAGGGCCCGATGCCCTTCCAGCTGACGGCCTCTGCCTCCCGCCTCCCTTCCCCTGGGCGAGCCACACTGTAGCCTGCCCACCTCTGCCCCCGGGCCCTCGGCCTCCCTGGAGCTGGGCGAGAGGCGGGTGCAGCGCCGGGGCGCCCTGACTCCCGGGCAGGAGGCAGGGGCAGCTTTCACAGGAAGGGAAGGGGAGTTCTCGGGGCGGGCGGGCAGGGGGCGTTCGACGGCCTGCACGTACCCAGCGGCGGCCGCTCTGTGCCTGCTGCCGTTCGCGGGACACTCCCGGAACAAGTCCCCTTCCCCCAGACTTCCTTCTGCTTTTGCTTGAATTCTGTTTTGTTTGTTGGTTTAATTTAAAAGGATAGGGCCCCGGCCGGTTTGCTCAGTGGATAGAGCATGGGCGCGAGGACTGAAGGGTCCAGGGTTCGATTCCGGTCAAGGGCACCTCCCTCGGTTGCAGGCTAGCCCCCGAGTGTGGGAGGCAACCAATCAAGGTGCCTCTCTCACATCAATGTTTCTCTCTCTCTGTCCCCCTCCCTTCCAATCTCTAAAAATCGGCTGGAAAAGATCCTCCAGTGAAGATAAAAAAAACACACAAAAATCTATAAAGACGGAGATAACCTAAATGTCCATCAGCAGAGGAACAGAGCTTTAAAAGGTGGTAAATCCGTGCCGGGGACGATGACTCAGCCTGGAAAAGGGAGACATTCTGGCTCAGCCTACAGCACGGACCAGCCCTGAGACCGTCCGCCGAGGGAAATAGGCCCCGGGCAAAGGCAGGTACTGCACCGTCCCACCTGCACGAGGTCCCTAGGGCCAGGGGATCCGTAAAGACAGCAGAATGGTGGGTGCTGGGGGTGGGGGAGGGGATAGGGGAGGGGTTCATGCTTCTTGTGGACAGAGCTTCAGCTTGGGAAGACAGAACAGTTCTGAGACCAAAGGCAGAGAGGGCTGCACAGCAGCGTGAATGCGCTTCGTGCCACTGGACTGTGCTTAGAAATGGTCCAAACGGTAACTTTTCTTTTTAAATATATTTTATTGATTTTTTATAGAGAGGAAGGGAGAGGGACAGAGAGCTAGAAACATTGATGAGAGAGAGACATAGATCAGCCGCCTCCTGCACGCCCCCCACTGGGGATGTGCCCGCAACCAAGATACGTGCCCTTGACGGGAATGGATCCTGGGACCTTTCAGTCCGAGGGCTGATGCTCTATCCACTGAGCCAAACCCGTTTTTGGCTTAAACAGTAACTTTTGTTACGTCTACTTTGACCACAGTAAAAATGTACTTAATTGCATATGAACATGCACAGTAGGTATCTGGAAAGATACACAATTGGCTACATTGTGTCCCTGGAGGAAGAAAACAGGGTCGCCGAAGCCGGTGTGGCTCAGTGGATAGAGCGTCGGCCTGCGGACTTAAGGGTCCCAGGTTCAAATCCAGTCAAGGGCATGTATCTTGGTTGCGGGCACATCCCCAGTAGGGGGCATGCAGGAGGCGGCTGATCAATGTCTCTCTCTCATTCATGTTTCTAACTCTCTATCCCTCTCCCTTCCTCTCTGTAAAAAAATCAGTAAGATATATTTTTTTTAAAAAAGAAAGAAAACAGGGTCACGGGGTAGGAGGGTGGTCAGGTGGGCAGAGGAGGGGAGACTTAGCTCCCACCACATAAACCCCCTTTGGGAGGCTGTAGCATTCCTTCCACGCGCATAACTGGCCTGTTCAAGAGGGAAAATGTTGAATTCATGCAGCTCGGAAAGGTGGACTGGAGAGGGGTGGTCCCACCTCTGACACCCCCACCCTATGCACCCCATCCCTGTTTCCTTTCCCTGCCTCCGAGCAAACAGGGTTAAGGATTTCTCCTTTGGACGGTCTGTGCACATGCAATCGCACCTAGGAGGGTGTTCCTTGGAGAGAAATGGAGAAAAGGAGAGAGGGAGACAGAGGGAGGGAGACAGAGGGAGGGAGACAGAGGGAGGGCGGGCCGGGGGCAGCACATAGTCAATCCTGTTTTGTACCTTGTCTTTTCACTGGGATCGGTTCCCTAAAGTATATTTAGCGCCACAGCTTCCAATGGCCCTGTGCTTGTCCGCTGCCCAGTGGGTGATTGTGTGTGGCCAGGCCCCTGCTGATGGGCGCTTAGGGTTTTCCCAGGCCTTCGAGTCACGTAAATAACCGCCTCCAGCACAATCCCCACGGGGCGGCGTCCGGTGGGCAAATTCCTAGAAGCACGGACCGGGCTTTTGCGAAGAGAAAGTCCCTCCGGAGCAGCTGCCGTGGCGCTTCCTCTTTTCAGCAAAGGTAGGGGGGCCCCCGGGGAGAGTTCTTTCTGAGCATCCTGCCCTCTGGTCCCCGGGGGGGAGCAGATCAGCACCCCGTCTGGTCCCAGGAGCTGGGGAGAAGGAGGAGGAGGAGAAAGAAGAGGAGGAGGAGGAGGAGGAGGAGAAGGAGGAGGAGGAGGAGGAGCACCTGATGCAGGCTGGCAAGCCTGGGCTCTGTGATGGAGGCGGGAGTCAAGAGCTGCCAGGAGACCAGGTCTTCGAACATGAGTCCAGACCAGCACTGGGGCCGGACAAGCAGACTGTGAGGCGATGGGGAAGTCCTGGGGCGGATGGGAAGGGGGGTGGAGAGGAAGGAGAAAAAAATGGGAGAGGCGAAATGGCTACAATGACAACCACCAGGATGATGATGAAGAAGGAGGAGGAGGAGGAGGAGGAAGAGAAGTAGAAGGAGGAGGAGGAGAAGAAGAAGAAGAAGGAGGAGGAGGAGGAGGAGGAGGGAGAGAAGGAGAAGAAAAGGAGGAGGAGAAGGAGGAGAAGGAGAAGACACCCATGCTAGACTTGTGTCTTGTATTTTATGTTCACTTAGAAGAGACCACCATCATCATCCCCATTTCACAGTCAAGGAAACCGAGGCTCAGAGAGCGTTCACAGCTAGCGAGTGCTGGGCCCGAATTTGTGCTCAGAGCCGGCGCCAGAGCCCAGCTGTGTTCTAACAGCTCCCTGCCCGCAGCCCCCTGCCCGCCGATTAGGAACAGAGGGCACGAGTGGGAGTCACAAGCCACGTGTGGCATCCATCTCCGCCGGGGCAGCCTGAGCGACGGTCCCCTGGGTGGAGGACCCACGGCCCGGAGAACAGAAGCCATCTGGGGGGCACGCAGAAGGACCCTGGATTTGATCCAAGTTCCTTGTCTTTGTTTGTAAATGGAGGTGTCACTCACATGCTACAAAAATCGCCTCTTCAGGGATCTGATTCACTGGTTGTTGATATATTCACAAGGTAGCTAACCATCACTGCTAATTCCAAAACATTTCATCACCCCCAAAAGAAACACGTGCCCACCCTAGCTGGTTTGGCTCAGTGGATAGAGCGTCAGCCTGTGGACTGAAGGGTCCCAGGTTCGATTCCGGCCAAGGGCACATGCCCGGAATTGCCAGCTCGATCTCCAGTAGGAGGCGTGCAGGAGGCAGCCGATCAATGATTCTCACTCGTCATTGATGTTTCTATCTTCTCTCTCCCTTCCTTCCTGAAATGAATAAAAATATATTTTTAAAAAAAGAAAGAAAGAAACCGTGCCCATCGGCGGTCACTCTTGATTTTCTTCTATTTCGAGCTCCTGACAACCTCTCACCTCCTGCCTGTGCCCGTGCGGCTGCCTTTTGTGGGCATTTCCATGGAACCAGGCAAAGGGCAGCCTTTGGGGACTCTCTGCTTCCACTCAGATTTTTTTTTTTAAATCTTTATTGTTCAGATTATTACAATTGTTTCTCTCCCCCCTCAATAGCTCCCCTCCACCTGTCTCCCATCCCACCCTCTGCCCTTACCTCCCCCCAATTGTCCTCATCCCTAGGTGTATGATTTTTGTCCAGTCTCTCCCTGCACCCCCCTTACCCCATTCCTCTGAGAATTGTCAGTTCACTTCCTTTCTGTGCCCCTGATTCTATTATATTCACCAGTTTATTCTGTTCATCAGATTTTCAATTCACTTGATTTTTAGATTCACTTGTTGATAGATATGTATTTATTGTTCATAATTTTTTAAATATATTTTATTGATTTTTCACAGAGAGGAAGGGAGAGGGATAGAAAGTTAGAAACATCGATGCGAGAGAGACATCAATCAGCCGACTCCTGCACGACCCCTACTGGGGATGTGCCCGCAACCAATGTATGTGCCCTTGACTGGAATCGAACCTGGGACCCATCAGTTCCCAGGCAGACACTCTATCCACTGAGCCAAACCGGTTTCGGCTATTGTTCATAATTTTTACCTTTACCATTTTCTTTCTTTTTTAAAAAAATATATATTTTATTTTTTTTACAGAGTGGAAAGGGGAGGGATAGAGTTAGAAACATCGATGAGAGAGAAACATCCATCAGCTGCCTCCTGCACACCCCCTCCTGGGGATGTGCCCGCAACCAAGGTACATGCCCCTTGACCGGAATGGAACCTGAGACCTTTCAGTCCACAGGACGAAGCTCTATCCACTGAGCCACCCCGGTTTCGGCTAGCCTGAGTTCTCAAGGTCCTAGCACACGTCAGTGTCAGATTCCTTCCCACACCTGCCGCAGCCACCTACACACGCCCAGGGTCACCCCTCGCTCGCTGACAATCTTAGCTCCCCGCTCACTGTCACTCTCTCCAGCGTGATTCTGGCACCATCATCACCACCTGACAGACATCACCACCTCTCAGCCCTGTGGCTCCCTCTGCTCCCGTGAACGCATCCTCCACCTGCCTCTGCCCCTCACGCCGAGGTCACAGCCTTGACCTCCTCATTCCCCGGGAACCACACGTGCGGGATCTCAGTTCCCATCCCCCACCACCTCTCTGCCCAGCTCTTTCCCTGGAGTACCCAATCCCAACAGTCCTTCCTCCCCACCCCGACGGACCCTGCCCCTTTTCCCTGTCCCTGGTCCTTCCCTCGGGCCCTTACGTTTCTCCTTATTCCTGTCAACGTCCAGGGTCATTCCCTACAAGCACCAGGTACCTACACCCTCAACTCTCTCGCCTACATAACATCAATTCCCATCCTGGCCACCTCCTGACAAAAACACAACCGGGCAGAAAAACCCAACCTCTCACTCTCGGCCCCGACAAGGTGAGCACGGCTGCTGAGAAGCTGCCAGTCATGCCGAGTGAAAGTTCAAGGTCATGCTGAGACAGGTTTGGCTCAGTGGATAGAGCGTCGGCCTGCAGACTGAAAGGTTCTAGGTTCGATTCCGGTCGGGGGCATGTACCTTGCTTGCGGGCACATCTCCACTGTGGGGCGTGCAGGAGGCGGCTGATCGATGTCTCTCTCTCTCTCATGATGTTTCTGACTTTCTGTCCCTCTCCCTTCCTCTCTGTAAAAAATCAATAAAATATATTTTAAAAAAAGAAAAGAAAGAAAGTTCAAGGTCACCAATGGTCCTTCCCGCTGCCCGAAGGTCGTGCTGTGCTTCCTGGCTTGTCTGCTCTTCACGACCCCAGACCAGTGGTCGGCGAACTGCGGCCCTCGAGCTGCGGTTTGCCGCTCTGTTGACCAATGTGTTTGCCGACCACTGCCCTAGCCCATCTCCTTCTTCCTCCCCTTCACCCCACCTTCACCCCTGCTCCCTGACCTTCACGCTCAGCTGATGACGGTGACTCCTCTTTCCCCGAGAAAACAGAAGTTTGCAGAAGAGCACCCCCACCTCCAACCACCGCATCTGCCCACGCCACGCCACGCCCCGCCCCTGCCTCGCTGCTGACTAACCCCCTCCCCTCCTCCAGGCCCTGACTCCTCAGTTCTCCCGTTTCTTTCCTGCGTCTGCCTCTGCTTCGGCACCTTGGCAGGGGAACTCAGAGGGACTGTCTCTGTTCGCTGGCTCCAATTCCTTTGTTCCTGGCCCCCCCCCCACGCCCCCTCGGATCCCAAAGATCCCTCTGGATTCCCTGCGATGATAGAGGCATGACAGGAGGATCCCTTCAGAGCGGGAGGAGGAGATGAGACGCGGGGGGGCCCCTTGTATTCGAAGGTGTGGGCAGAGGTGTAAGAAAACAGCCTGGATTTCTGTGGGTTTGGAAAACGTTTTACATTCATGGAGGATATTAAAGATCTTCCAGCCGGGCCGGCATGGCTCAGTGCTTGAGCGTTGACCTACGAACCAGGAGGTCACGGTTCGATTCTGGGTTGTGGGCTCGATCCCCGGTGTGGGGCGTGCAGGCGGCAGCCAATGAATGATTCTCTCTCATCATTGATGTTTCCACCTCTCTCTCTCCCCCTCCCTCCCTTTCTGAAACCAATAAAGACTAGATTTTAAAAGATCTTTTGTCGTTTTAAAAAAAACTCTATATGATAAAAGCCTAATATGCAAATTGTCCCCCAGAACCAGGAGTTTGACCGGGGGGTGAGGAAAGGGAGGTGGCGGTGGCAGGTAGCCAGGGGAAGGGACAGTAGGAGGCCAACGGAAGGGAGGCGCCCTGGCCGGCAGCCAGCAGCCATAGGGGACCCTACCCTGCACGAATTTGGTACACGGAGCCTCTAGTAATAATAGTAAAACCCTACCGGTAAAATCAGGTACGCTAACCCGATGCCATAACAGACAAGCTCAGACACGATATGAGCGTAGTTCTCACCACGTATGGTGCACAAGGGGTGCTCCTGATTAAGGGGCAACTTCCTACAGGTGCTGATCCAGGGACCCAGACCTTTTCAGTCTGCGGCTCTCTGCTGTTAACAGGCCCTGTGCTCACCCACAGGCAGCCGAGGAGGGGAAGACAGAGCAGGGCCAGGTCTAGAAATTGCGCTCAGAGTCCTGCTCACATCTCAGTGACAGATTCAGACACGTGGCTTCCCCTGGCAGCAAGGACGGCTGGGAAAGCTGATCTCACGGAGTGCCCCACAAGAAGGGGAAACGGCCTTCGAGAAGAGCCAGCCCACCTTTGAGAACCACGGGCGAACTCCAAGGAGCGGTGGCCAGGCCGGGAGAAATCTCTCTCCAGCGCGTTGTTCCGAGGGAGGAGCTCGCCCTGGCTGGACTCTTGGAGCCAGTCCCGCGGTAAAACCACCATCACTCCTTCCCCAGAGGAAACCCCGGAGGAAAGCAAGGGATCCTGCCCCTTCCATGGCTCCCTTCTGCCACGTGACCCGGCCCCCGGCTTCCCAGGTGCCGTGAACAAGAGGCACCTGCAGCCTGCAAGCAGAGGGTGGCGAGGGTGGCCTGAGCCTGTTTCGGAGACTGGGACTCTGGCACCCGGGCTCCCACGCCCCGTGTCCCCGGGACGCAGGCCCCAGTTCTGTGAGATGGGCGAGTAGTGGTACTTGCCACTACCAGGGTGTTTGAGGATCAGAGACTTTCTCGTTCTCCGCTCCAAACAGCCTTCATCTGGTCACCTCAATAGACGAAAAAAGGATTTGACAGAATCCAACATCCTCTCAGGATAGAGGACACAACAACTAAAGATAGAAAGGAATTTCCTCAATCTGATAAAGGGCGTCTAGGAAAAACCCACAGCTAACACCGTAATTAGTGATGAAAAACTGAAGTTTCCCCCGAGGATCGGGAAGAAGAGAAGGATTTCTGCTCTGGCCACTTGTAGTCAACCTTTTACGGGAGGTTCTAGCCCAGAAATGAAGCAACAAAGAGAAATAAAAGGCATTCAGATAAAAAAAAGAAAGAAAGAGAGAAAAAAAGAAAGGAAGGAAGGAAGGAAGGAAGAAAAAGAGAAAAAGGAAGTAATCAATCCCTATTTGCAGAAAATCCTAAGGGAACTACCAAAAACAAAACAAAACAAAAAAAAACCTTCTTAAAGTAAAAGCAGTGCAATAAGATCACAGGATAAAAGGTCAAAATACAAAATCAACTGTATTTTTGCATGCTACTTAACAAACAATCCAAAAACAAAATTAAGTAAACAATTTCATTCACAACAGTACCAAAAGAACAAAATACTACTTTGAAACAAATTTAACCAGCACAGGGCAGGATTTGTACAGTAAAAATGGTATGTCTTTGCCAAGAGAAATGAAAGAAAACTACGTAAAGAGAAAAACATTCTCTGTCGATGGATTGGAAGACTCATTGTCTATAGGGAACTTCTCTTCCATTTGATCCGTAGATCCAACTCAATCTGCACGTGTGCAGAAATTGACTAGTTGTTCTAAAATTTATATGAAAAGACAAAGGTCCTAGAATAGCAAAAACCATCTTGGAAAAGAGTAACAAAGTTAGAGATCACAACGTCCCAATTTCAAACTTACTATAAACCTATAGTAACAGAGGATGGGGCTGAATAAGAGCAGACATACAGATCAACGGGACAGAATTGAGACAAACCCTCCCATTTATGGCCCATTGATTTTTTTTTCAACAAAAGAGCCAAGGTAATTCAATGGAAAAAGAATAGGGTTTTCTTTTCCCCCCAATAAATAGTGGTGGTAAAACTGGGTACCCACATGCAAGAGAATAAAGTCACAAAATTAAGTCAAACCAGTCACAAAATTAAGTGGATCAGAGACGGACATGTAAAGTTAAGTCTACAAAACTCGGGAGAAAATATTTAATTTCCCAGCTATGACAGCAAATGCACAATCCATACAATTTTTAAAAAATCAATAAATTGAGTTTCATTAAAAAATTAAAACTTTAGGGGGTCACCATTCAGAAAATCTAATCACTAGAAAATATTTGCAAATTCTAGGTCTGCTTAGAGATGGGTACCTGAAAATGTAGAACACTGCTGAAACCGGTTTGGCTCAGTGGATAGAGCGTTGGCCTGTGGACTGAAAGGTCTCAGCTTTGATTCCGGTCGGGGGCATGTACCTTGGTTGCAGGCACATCCCGAGTCGGGGATGTGCAGGAGGCAGCTGATTGATGTTTCTCACTCTCTATCCCCCTCCCTTCCTCTCTGTAAAAAATCAATAAAATATATTTTAAAAAATAAAAATTTAGAACACTCACAACTCAACAAGACAAATAATCCCAATTTTAAAATAGGCAAAGTAGCTGAATAAATATTTACCTAGAGAAAGCATAGGAACTTCCAATGAGCACATGATCAAATGTTCAGCACTTTTGGTCATTAGAGAAATAGAAAACACAATGTTATACTACCTCATACCATAAAAATGACTATAATAAACACACACACAATAACAGGTGTTAGCAAGGAGGAAACTAGACGGTTCATAAACTGATGCTGGAAATGCAAAATGGCGCATCCCCTTTGGAAAAGTTGGGCGGTTTCTTAAGAAGTAAAGCGTCACATGTTTCCATGACCCCGCCATTGCACTTCTAGGGACATTTACCCAAGAGAAATGAAAACATTTGTCCACACACAGACTTACATATGAATATGCATAGCAGCATGAGTCATAATAGCAAGAAGTGGGAACAACCAAATGTCCTCCAATGGATGGATGAAGGAATAAAATGCAGTGTGCCCCTACAATGGAATACTGTCCAGCCATAAAGAGGAATGAGATGCTGATACCTGCCTGGATGAACACACCCAGCTACGTGAAAGTAGCCAGACATAACGGGCCACACTTTGGGAGATTCGGCGAGGATGACATTTCCAGAAAAGGCAAATCTACAGAGACAGTGATTACCGTATTTTCTGGCGTATAAGACGACCCCCAACTTTTCCAGTTAAAATATAGAGTTGGGGATATACTAGCCCTATAAGATGACTCCTAGCACATAAGACGACCCCCAATTTGTGAGAAGATTTTCCTGGGTTAAAAAGTCGTCTTATACGCCGGAGAATACGGTAACTCCATTGTGCTGATGGTTGTTGCTTAATTCTTTTTTTTTTTTTTTGATATTTACTAAAAATCATTGAACTGCGTGCTCAACAATAAAATAAAAAGACCCGGAGAAAGCAAAACACGACGAAAAGAAGAGACAGTGTATTTACCCATCTCGCTGTTGATAGACAGTTGCAGTTGGGAGCTGTTACAGATGCTGCTGACAGACATTCTTCTCTATGTCCTGTGTTAGACGCATTCCTCTGAGGTGTGCATCTGAGAGCAGAATTTCTGGACCCTGTGTACATTCTGCTTTCAGAAGTTCTGCTGAAGGCTTTTCCCAGGCCTTCTACGATGCACATCTCCCTCACATCTCCCTTGGCAGCACGTGGGGTTCCCAGTGGCACATGCCTGCCGGTGCAGAGAGGGGCCTCATTATCATTTTCATTTGCATGTCCCCGGTGACTCAGGCAACAGACACCACTTCAAAGTCCGCTCTGTCTTGTGTTTTGGCCATTTGAAAATCCTCTGAGGGAAAGGCTGGTTCAAGAATGTTTGACCTTTCTGGGCTCCCTGAAGTAGTCTGTTTTCTTATTGATTTTTTTTAAGGAGTTTTTTTGTTTTGTTTTGCTTTGTTTTGTTTTGTTTTACATATTCTGGACAAGAATCTTGAAATTCCACTCTTTGACTTGACTTTTCACTTTCTTAACAGTGTCTTTTTTTTTTTAATAAATATTTTTACAGAGAGGAAGGGAGAGGGAGTCAGAAACATCGATGAGAGAGACACATCGATCAGCTGCCTCCTGCACGCCCCCCACTGGGGATGTGCCTGCAACCAAAGGAACATGCCCTTGACTGGAATCGAACCTGGGACCCTTCAGTCCACAGGCCAATGCTCTATCCACTGAGCCACATCGGCTAGGCCTTAACAGTGTCTTTTGATGAACACACATACCCCTGTCTCCCCGAAAATAAGACAGTGTCTTCTATTAATGTTTGCTCCCAAAGAGGCGCTAGGTCTCATTTTCAGGGGATGTCTTATTTTTCCATGGAGAAGAATATGGTACACACTTATTGTTGAATTTAAAAAAAAGGAAATGTAGGACCTGTCTACGGTACGGTAGTCGTTGTCATCACCAACCAGCTCCCTGATGGGCCGCAGCGCAGCCGGAGCTGTTTGGGCAGGGTGAGGTCTCTTTAAATCAGGAGTCAGATGCCTGACGATAGCTTTGGGGGCCTTATATTACACGGAGGCCTTATGTTTGGGGGAGGTCTTATTTTCGGTTGGCACAGTCGTCCCTCCCCCCCATTTTACAGAGAGGAAAACCAGACCAAGAGCTTAGGATGCTGGCCGAGGCCGGCAGCTGTGAGAGAACCCGGGCTCAGACCTAAAGAGTCTGATTCCAGGCTCTCAGCTCTGCCATTCGCCTGCCTCTCGCCGTCCCTGGGCAAGACCCGCCGCTGAGCTTCTGGTCATGCTGTTCCCTCCTGCTGGGATGCTCTTCCTCCCCCTCCACCTGGCACGGTGGGTCCTTCCAGGCCCATCCACGTGCTTTGCTTGATGTACTCATCTCCCCGCCTTCCCCCACTTCCCCCGATCAAACAGAATCCCACGGCGTGCCCTCTGGCCACGAGGCTGCCACCTCTTCCTCCGGGCAGTGGCCACCCTGAGCCGTCTCTACCCAGCCGTGACCTCACTCCACAGGGAGCCAGGACCATTTCCAGGCCGGCCCTGGGCCTGGCCCGTATCATGGCGTTGCCGGCCTCGCGCACACAGCACAGCTCTGCACGAGCTGGTCAGGGCCGAAACCGGTGTGGCTCAGTGGATAGAGCGTCGGCCTGTGGACTGAAGGGTGATGGGTTCGATTCCGGTCAAGGGCACGTACCTTGGTGACGGGCACATCCCCAGTAGGGGGCGTGCAGGAGGCAGCTGATGGATGTTTCTCTCTCATCGATGTTTCTAACTCTCTATCCCTCTCGCTTCCTCTCTGTAAAAAAATCAATAAAATATATATTAAAAAAAAAAAAAAGAGCTGGTCAGGGCTCCAGCCTCTGAGTTGCTGTGCAGCTTAGATACGTGCCTGCCCCCCTCCGGCCTCAGTTTCCCCAGCTCCAAAGTTCCCAGGCGCAAGATTCTCCTCGGGCGGCTGGAAGCCCCGTCGGTCTCGGCCCAGGGAAACCACCCAGGACCTTCCCTCCACGCCCCATGGGTGGGAGAGAGCGGGAGCTGCCGGCGATGCCAGCCAGGGCCTGGGATGGGCAGCTGGACTGGGGCTGCCGGGAGGGACGTCTGCGTCTGCTTCCTGCAGGAGGAGGATGTTGGCTGCGCTGGCTCCGGGGCTGCAGGGCCAGGAATAGTCCCGAACCCTGACCCCCACCTCCCCTCTCCCTGCCCAGGCCCGGGAGCAGGGTCATCGAGTACCAACACCCCATTAGTGGATGCTAATCACTGCTGTCAAGTATTAATGCCATCACCCTCCTTCCTGGGGTGACACGTTCCCGTGCCACGGAGCAGAGCAGTGGTGGGGGAAACCACAGCCTGGTGCCTGGCCGGCGTGGCTCCGTGGTTGAGCATCGACCCATGAACCAGGAGGTCACAGTTTGATTCCCGGTCAGGACACAGGCCCAGGTTGTGGGCCTGATCGCCAGTAGGCAGTCGATCCATGATTCCCTCTCATCATTGATGTGTCTATCTCTCTCTCCCTCTCCTTTCCTCTCTGAAATCAATATTTTAAAAATAAAAATAAATGAATGGAAGAGGGTCCCCACTGCCTGATCTCGCAGGACAGCAGGGGAGGGATGGAGGTGGAATCAGTCCCCAAAAGGCCCCTGATCCCACCGCGGTCACCGATCAGCAGAGCCATGAGCATCGGAGCCGGGCCAGGGAACTCGGCAAGGGCGTCCTGAGCTCAAGTGCCTTTTTCTTTTCTTTTTTTAAAATATATTTTATTGATTTTTTACAGAGAGGAAGGGAAAGGGATAGAGAGCCAGAAACATCGATGAGAGAGAGAGACATTGATCAGCTGCCTCCTGCACGCCCCCTACTGGGGATGTGCCCGCCACCAAGGCACATGCCCTTGACCGGAATGGAACCTGGGACCCTCCAGTGCGCAGGCCGACGCTCTATCCACTGAGCCACACTGGTTTCCGCTCAAGTGCCTTTTCCTAATCTCTCGGGCACCATCAGGGTCCCACGTGCTGCTGATAAGAAATGCCAGACCTCGGCGGGTGGGAACTCCTGTCTCCTTCCCTCTCCCTGTGCATCCGGCCTTCGGGGAACCCAAAGAGAAGAATGGGAGGCGTCTCCACACGGAGAACCAGAAAGCCTCCGCCTGCTCTGTGCCCCCGGCCCCACACTCCCTGGGTCAGAAGCCCCTCTTGGTTCCGGACCCCCACCTTCTGTCTCTCTTCAGCGCGGCCTTTCATATCCCCTGTAACAAACTGGCAACCCTAGAAAAGAAAATAAAAATTTAGGGAACAGGGCCTGCGGTGTTCCTTTGAACACCCCGAGGTTCAAAGGGGGAAACCGCCAGAGGCTTCCTGACGGCGGGGAGGGGAGGGGGACGGAAAGACATACAAGGCTAGAAAATCCAAGCCTGGCACTGAACGGCTGTCCAGAAAGGGAACCGAAATCCTGCCCCCGCCCGGGCCAGAAATAACCTCTGATAAGAGCTTTCTGTGACTCACTGGGAAAGGGCTGGGGTCAGCAAACAAACATGAAAGACGGGACGGGCCGCAGGTATGCGACAGGCCGGTTTCCTTTTCGCTTTAACCCTGTGTCTGCGGGGAGCGGTTTCTGCAGGTGGTTTGCATCCCGTTCCCCGGGGGCAGTGGGCCGAGCTCGGTCCTCCGGGGCCAGGAATAGAGGCCAGGCCTCCGCAGCAGCAGCCGCCGGTCCTCCAGAAGTTAAGGCAGGGGGACCTCACCCCGAGCCGGCCCAGCCTCAGTCCCGTCCCCTGGCCCCCAACCCCGCGCCCTGGCCCCTGGCCCTGTCCACCGCGGTCACCGCTCAGCAGAGCCATGAGCCTCAGAGCCGGGCCGCGGAACCTGGCCAGGGCGCCCAGAGCACAAGTGCCTTTTCCTAATCTCTGGGGCACGATCGGGGTCCCACGTGCTCCTGATAAGAAATGCCAGGACCCGGGAGGTGGGGAAGACTGCTGTCTCCTTCCCCCTCCCCTGGCGATGGCACCCAGTTCCTTCTGCAAAGCGGAACCCTTTTCAGATGCCTGACCCCCCAAAGCCCTGCATCAGGTGCACAGTCAGTGGTTCTCAACCTTTTTTAATGCTGTGACCTTATAATATGGTTCCTCATGTGCTAGTGACCCCCAATCTTAAAATTATTTTCGTTGCTACTTCATAACTGTCATTTTGCTACTGTTCATGAATCATGACGTAAATATCTGTTTTCTGATGGTCTTAGGCGACCTTGCTAGCAGTTTTCAACCTGTGGGTCTCGACCCACAAGTTGAGAACTGCTGCTATAGAGCCTAAGACCATCAGAATACACAAATACAGTGGTACCTCGAGATACAAGTTTAATTCGTTCCTTAACCTTGAGGCGTGGGAAACTATGAGACGCTCCAGTCGCGGTAAACTGATGGGCCGTGTGCAGCCGGCCGATCCGCGCGATGACTCCTATCTCAACTGTTGCTCGTATTTCAAAGCAAAAATCGTCGCTCGACGGCTCGTATCTCAAAAATCTCGTATGTTAGGGCACTTATATCTCGAGGTACCACTGTATTTACGTTATGATTCATAACAGTAGCAAAATTACAGTTATGAAGTAGCAACGGAAATAACTTTAAGATTGGGGGTCACCACCACATGAGGAGCTGTCTTAAAAGGTCACAGCGTTAAAAAAGGTTGAGAACCACTCGCGCTCCTGTTTGTGGGAAGCTTGATGAACCAAGACGCTCGCCCTGTGCACCTGCTCAAACCTCTGGGCGATGAAGGAGGTGTCCGAGATGCTCTCTCTGTCTCTCTCTCTTTGTTTTTGAATCCTCACCCGAGGATATTTTCTGCATGGATTTCTAGAGAGAGTGGAAGGAAGGGAGGAGGGGCAGAGGCGGGATGGTGGGGAGAGAGAGACATCGTCGGAGAGAGACACGTGGACCGGTTGGCTCACACAAGCGGCCCTCCCAGGGCCAGGAACCCGCACCCGAGGTGCCAGGCCTGTCCTTCGCTGAGTTCCCTGAAAACATGGCCCTGCCTTCCAGGCGGTGGACCCAGCAGCCACAAAAGAGCCTGCAGCACACAGCCGTGAGGTCAGAGAGCCAGCGCGTTACCCGAAGTCCAGAGCAGCGGTTCTCAACCTGCGGGTCGCGACCCCTTTGGGGGTTGAATGACCATTTCACAGGGGTCGCCTGAGACTATTGGAAAACACCTATTTCCCATGGTCTTAGGAACCAACACACCGCTCCTCGGTGTAGCAAAGTGTAGCCATGTAGTTTACTGTTGTCCTATGAAGACTGTTACCCATGCTACACCACGATTCAAGACAAAATTTCATTTATTTGTAATTAGAAATACATATTTCACAATATACAATTACATATTCTTTTTGTGATTAATCCCTATGCTTTATGTTCCATTTGTAACAACGAAAATACATCCTGCCTATCAGATATTTACATTACAGTTCATAACAGGAGCAAAATGACAGTGATGAAGTAGCAACGGAAATAATTTTATGGGTGGGGGTCACCACCCCATGAGGAGCTGTCTTAAAGGGTCTCGGCCTTAGGAAGGTTGAGAACCACTGGCTCAGAGGGAGACGGAGCGCTTTGAGGAGAGAATGTCCGGAAGAAACACTGAGATTCTGGGTCGGTGCTGGTGGGAAAGGCCTGCTGTGATTGGCTCCAGGCCCTGCCAGAACCCGAGCGCCCCTCTCCCTCCCCTCTGCCTCCTCAGAAGCCCCATTGTGCGGGGCCTGGGCACGGGACCGAGCCTGCCAGGCTGGCTTCCTGCGTTTCTGGGACCAGATGAGACCCTGGAAGGCTGGGTCCCCAGGACCCCCACAGAGAAGGCTGCAGGGGGAACGGACTGTTGGTTTTTTTGTCCTGCCCACTCCCCGAGATCCCTGTCTTCCCTGGAGAGATCCATGGTCCGTCTTAACCCCTGAGGCTCCTCTGTACCCACAGCTCTCAGATCCTGTCTGCTCCGGCCGGCGCTCAGGCTGTGCCCCGTCCAGGGGACGCCCCCCTCCCTCTCCACCTGCACAGGGGCCTGTCCTTCTTTGCCCGCCTTTTCCAGAAGCCCTCTCCTCTCCGACACCCTTGGAGCTAAATTCTGGGGGGCGGGGCTGCACATGTAACCGGGTAGGCTCTGCTCTCTTGCACCCTACAGGGGAGCCATAGGGCCCACACTGTCCAATCAAAATATAGTGCAAGCCAGACACCGAAGGGTGGGGGCAGGGTGCTGGAGGGGGAGATGAGGTTGAAAAGGTGAGCTACACTGAGACTGGTTTGGCTCAGTGGATAGAGCGTCGGCTTTCGGACTGAAAGGTCCCAGGTTCGATTCTGGTTGGGGGCGTGTACCTTGCTTGCAGGCACATCTCCACAGTGGGGTGTGCAGGAGGAGGCTGGTCGATGTCTCCCACACTGGAGATGTGCCCACAACCAAGGTACATGCCCTTGACTGGAATCGAACCTGGGACCTTTCAGTCTGCAGGCGGACGCTCTATCCACTGAGCTAAACTGGTTTCGGCCTCCTTTTTTTTTTTCTTTCTTTTTCTTTTCTTTTTTTTTTTTTAACCAGCACACCTAAGTCTTTATTTATTTCAGTCTAGGAAGAGTCTGCATGAAAATGAGCCTATATGGCAGGTACAGGATGTACTGTAACAGCACCAGAGAGGTTCCGCCTCTCTGCTCTGCAGAGCCTGTGTCTAATGCACACAGGTAACTCTAGTAATAAAATCAGAGTCCGGGAGGAAAAGGAGCCCTTTAAGGAAAGAAAAAAATCAGTTTAAGGGTGACTCTTCAAATTGATCATTCCTTTCATATACTTCAAATGACAAACACATTCACAAGCCAAAAAAATTGGCATAGAATAAAATCATGTTCATTTATTTTTCTGCAATGCGAAGGCATAAAATTAAATACATTGAATGTAATAAATTCATCCATACAAGTGCAAGTGTCCAACTATCGCACATTTTAAAGGCAGATTTATAATTTAAAAAATGTGCCGGTAAATCAAAAAAGGAGTATGTCCATTAACTTTTATTGAAGTGTATGTAGGTCTTCAGAAATCAAAGATGAGCATGAAGATATGGCCAAACATAAAATCTACCAAATGCAGTGAACAGTTGACAGCTGCTCTTTTCGTCTTTAGGTCTCCCATAATAAAAACAGGACTAAACATAGCATCTCAAGGTCAAGGCTACCACCTGAGCTGGCAAGCTCTCGTGGCTTTTTTGCCCCCCCACTTTTTTTTAAGGAGAAAACGTGAAGCAATATCATCCAGCTGATTTGGAGTTACCACTGAAAAGCAGAAACAAAAGTCCTTTGTCAGGAGCGGGATTTGAACCCACGCCTTCGGGGGGAGATCCAGAGTAGTTCTCAAGAAAGGGTGCTGAGCCAGAAAAATCAGGCTCCACCGCTCAGCTGTGCAACTGTGGTGAGGTCCTTGGCCTCTCTGAGCCTCGTCTTCCCCATCTATAAAATGACGCCAGTGATGACCCGTGCCATGGCGCTGTTAAGAATAGTAAGTGAGCTGAAACCGGTTTGGCTCAGTGGATAGAGCATTGGCCTGCGGACTGAGTGGGGCAGGTCTCAGGTTCGATTCTGGCCAAGGGCGTATACCTTGGTTGGGGGTACATCCCCAGTGTGGGGCAGGCAGGAGGCAGCTGATCAATGCCTCTCTCGTTGATGTTTGTAGCTCTCTATCCCTCTCCCTTCCTTTCAATAAAAAATATATTTTTTTTAAACAAAGAATATTAAGTGAAATGGTGGCTGTGAAGGAGGCGCTCACTAAAACCCCGCTCGATGTCTGCTGCCCTTCTCCCAGGCAGGTGTGTCCCCGAGATTGTAGGGTCCTCCCTGCAGGCCCCTGGGTTGGCTGAGCACCAGATGGAACTCTAGGGTCTGACTTCATCTGTGTGGCTTGGAACTCAGCCGCGGAACAGCCAGGCTGGGACTTCCAAACTGACTTCAGGGGACTTTCCGAAACTGGACAAATGCCCAGAGCGGGGAATGGGGTCCTGACCCGGGGACAGGAGTCAGTGGCATGCAGAGGTGATGAAAGGCGCAGGCCCCTAGCCAATCAGGTCGCGGGGACCGGCGCCTCAGCCAAGACGGCAGCAGCTATCTTTTTGGCTTGTTTTCAAAGTCTCCTACAAATATCCTCTCACACCCTCTTCCTTGCACTTACCGGCACCTGAATTTATTTATTCGAGTATTTCTTATCTTTCTGCCTTCGCTCCACTTCGCTGGGCTGTATCTCGAGGGCAGAAACTGTTTTGTACACAGAAACTAAATGACTGCCCGGCACCTAGCAAGTGGGCAGGAAATGCTGACGCCTTTGGCAGTAGCGAGGGCAATTTATCTTTTAGGGCAGTGGTTCTCAACCTTCCTAGTGCCCCGACCCTTTAATAGAATTCCTCATGGGGTGGTGACCCCCAACCATAAAATTATTTCCGTGGCTACTTCATCGCTGTCATTTTGCTACTGTTATGAACTGTCATGTAAATATCTGATAGGCAGGATGTATTTTCATTGTTACAAATGGAACATAAAGCATAGGGATGAATCACAAAAAACAATATGTAATTGTATATTGTGAAATATTTATTTCTAATGACAAATAAATGAAATTTTGTCTTGCATCGTGGTGTAGCATGGGTAACAGTCTTCATGTGACAACAGTAGCTACACTTTGCTACACCGAGGAGCGGTGTGTTGATTCCTAAGACCATGGGAAATAGGTGTTTTCTGATGGTCTTAGGCGACCCCTGTGAAAGGGCCGTTGGACCCCCAAAGGGGTAGAGACCCACAGGTTGAGAACCTCTGTTTTAGGGGCGGACACAAAGGGGTTGGTAGGAAAAGAAGGGGCCGGAGGTGGGGGTCCCGGATCCCCCAGAGCTGGGGGAGTGGGAGCGGGGGAGACACGAGTCACGAAATAGCATGATGCAGGCAGCAGGAGGCCAGCAGGGATTCATCCACAGATGCTGTCAGACCCCACCTCATGCCAGTCACGGGGTGGGCGCCGGGGACACGGTCAGAAATAGGGTGCGTGCAGCTGTGCAGGACTCGATCCAGCCCGGAGCCCCCGCGAGTGAAACACATACGTACCCAGGCGAAGCTGCAGTTCCGAAGAACGTTCGGAAAGAGAACGAGGCCCCGGGGCCCGGAGACCTCGCACCTGTTTGGGGAGCCAGCCATCCATCAGATCGATTAGCCGGGAGGAAACGCACGAGGGAATGTTGTGCAGAAAATCAAAGGTGCTCGCGGATATGCAAGATTCAGGTCTGATGTGAAGAGTGCATGCATGCACATGCATGCAGAACGAATGCACGCCGGAAGCCCAAGTGCACGCAACGGCAGGGTAGTCCCGGGGCCTCTGGGAATTTTCAGATTCTTTCTTCCACGAGTCGTGGGCGCCCTCTGTCGCCGGCCCGGCGCCCTGCTCCGTCCCTCTCCCCGCGCCCCCACTTCCTCCGCGTACGCATGCGTAGACCAGAGATCTCCGGGAAAGGTTTTCTGGGGAAGCTGCAAGCACGCAGTCAGGATGGCCGAGCGGTCTAAGGCGCTGCGTTCAGGTCGCAGTCTCCCCTGGAGGCGTGGGTTCGAATCCCACTCCTGACAAGGCTTTCCTTTTTACCTTTTGGTCACTCCAAATCAACCCGATGGTGTTTCACACCTTCGGATACTCTTTTGATCTTCTTACAAAAGAGATGTTCGTTCTTCTTAACAGGTACTCTCTTCCTAATGATATCTCCTAAACTTCAGGCTGGGAAAAAAAAGTCCCGCTCTACGTTACTGTGAAACATTCTTAGCTTAAATCCAAGGTTACGCACTTTTCCTTAAGAATTTTTGGGAGGAGAAAAAGGAAGTTGCTTGTGTCAGGAGTGGGATTCGAACCCACGCCTCCAGGGGAGACTGCGACCTGAACGCAGCGCCTTAGACCGCTCGGCCATCCTGACTCGCTTGGGGACAGCGGCTGTGGTGTGGCTGTAGTTTCCAGCGCGGTGACGCGGTTTGAGAACCGACTTAGTTCAGCTACACAGCCCCTGCCCTTCCTTCTCAAACCAGCTCACGCTTTTTATTTACTCTGTTGCACGTTTTTAAGTGGAAACACTGTAGCCTGAGCAAAACCGGCAAGTTTCCTTTACTGAGTAACAAATAACCATCAAAAGAAACACCACGGAAACGAAATCGTTACATTGTAGCCACTTGCCGAGGCTCGGAACCGGAAGTTTTTACTTTGTTGTGTTTTTTTTTGTTTTTTGTTTTTTTTAACGACTGATATTATGGACGGAATGGGACGAGATGTAGTTGGGTAAGTAGTGATGGAGGAAGGTTTCCTGAAAGAACGAGCTTGCTGGGAAGGAGACGGGGTCTCCTGTTAGACGGTGAGGCATTCGACAAGGCTGGACAGTCACTTCGGGTAATTTTTCTTTTTAATTTAAAAATAAACTGTCAGAAAAAAAACAAAACTGGGGAAAAAAAAACTTTGGAAAAGGCAAAAAAAAAAAGATTCCTGGACGTCCTTTCGGTGGACTGACTATTAGGTGTTGTCTGTGGCTGTGCTAACATAGTGGCCACTCTCTGTGTGTGTCTAACCAGCGCCCAGCGTAAGACACGCGTGGGGTTTTGAAGACCGTGGGACAGAAAACGTGAATTAAATGTTTAAATGGCAGCACTTTGAATATATTGGGGGGTGAGTGAAATATATGATTTAAAACGATTTAAAATTCAGGTCATAAACACGCAGATAAACATTGGTAGGAGGCGATGGATCCCACCTGGTGGTAGAAGCCGGTTCTGCATCTATTAGCAAATTCCCTTCCGCATTCTTGATGCTGAGATAGGTAGCAGGGCATATAGGGTGGGGCAAGTGTGGGCTTACAGTTGTTCGTGTGAAAAATAATAGGAGAAATAATAATACAAGAATAAACTGTGTGTTTCGTGTCCTTGCAACTGTAGACCTACTTTTGCTTCACTCTGTATGCAAATATTCTTCTTTTAATAAGTTTTCTTTCTTTTATTTATTGATTTTTTTTTTTTTTTTTACAGAGAGGAAGGGAGAGGGACAGAGAGTCAGAAACATCGATGAGAGAGAGACATCTATCAGCCGCCTCCTGCACGCCTCCCACTGGGGATGTGCCCGAAACCAGGTACATGCCCCCGACCGGAATCAAACCTGGGACCCCTCAGTCCGCAGACCAACACTCTCTCCACTGAGCCAAACCAGTCTTGGCCAGTTTCTTTTTAATCTTTTTAATTGACTGATGAGAGAGAGAGAGAGAGAGAGAGAGAGAGAGAGGCATTAATTTGTTCTCTCTTGACCAGGGGTCAAACCCACAACCTTGGTGCATCTGGAAGATTCTCTAACCACCTGAGCTACCCAGCCAGGGCTGTAAGAGCTTCTTTGCCCCTAAATCCCTAGGGTCTAGGACACAACATGTGGCGAAGGAGCCGAAGGAGCGCAGGTTGGATAATGAATGGGCGCAAACAGCGGGGGAGGGGGAGCCAGGGGCAGGAAGTCCCGTGCAGACCTCCTGGGGCAGCTGGCACCTGGGCAGAAGGAGGAGGATTCACCCAAACCCCGGTTTGGCCCCATCTCTGGGGAATCTGAGCCAGGGATCACTGCACAAATAGTTAATCCTGAGGCCCTCTCTTCGCAGCTCCCCTTCGGAACAACCTTCGCCCCTATTCCAAGAGGCAGGAGAGTCCAGGCGGAGAAAACAACCAAACCCCGAGTCCGACCTTTGCCTCACTCTGAGCCAATAAATAACTGGCCCGGAGGTGACCGGCAGCGCCCGGCAAGCACCTGCCCCTTCTGTCCGCGTCTTGGCTGCACCTCAACCCGGAGACATCGCAGAGGCCGCCAGCCAACACACGCAGCATCCTGGCACCCCACCCTCTGCTCTCCTATCGCCCACCGGGCATGATGCCCCTTCTCCACATGCTCCTTTCAAGGCTCTGCTCACATGGCACCTCTGCCCTGAGCTTCGTGTTTTCCCCTGTCCCAGGGGGTTCAGGGGTGGTGGCAGCGCAGAGAATGGTGCAGGCCTGCAATCAACAGAGCCACCACTGCTGTGTTCACGCACGCTCACTTCCAACCCCACGGAGATGCACAGTGACAAGAAGAGAGAGCATCCTGGCTTCTGGTCACGCCGACTCACTGTGCGACTTGAGCTAAATTCTGTCCTTCCCTGAGACGGACAGATGTCCCAACAGTGACAGGAAGGAGTTTGACCAGGTCACTGTCTCCTAAACGTCAGGAGATGTTTTTCCATCTCTACATACCACCTGTGCACTGAAAATGTTGTTTAATGGAAAGACTGAATCGCTTTTTCTCCTTGTGATAAAATACATGTAACATAAAACTTGCCACTCTTAAGTGTACGCTTCTGTGGCATTTGCATTGCTGTACAACCATCGCTACGTCCCGTCTCCAGAACTTCTTCATCTTCCCAACCTGAAACTTCGTCCCCGTGAAACACTAACTCCCCCTTCTCAGCTCCCCCCGCCCCTGGCAACCACCATTCTACTTCCTACTTCTGTGAGTTTGACGGCTCTCTTCCTTTTGATTTGAAGGAGGAGAGAGGGGGAGGGAGAGAAGAGGGGTGAAAGAGAGAGAGAGGAAGAGAGAGAGAGAAAAAAACACACACATCAATTTATTGTTCCACTTATTTATGCACTCATTACTTGATTCTTATAAGTGACTGGAGATGGAGCCTACAACCTAACCAATCTAAGCTATCCAGCCAGGCCAAGTTTGACTGCTTTTTAAAAAAATATATATTTTATTGATTTTTTACAGAGAGGAAGAGAGAGGGATAGAGAGTTAGAAACATCGATGAGAGAGAGACATCCATCAGCTGCCTCCTGCACACCCCCCACTGGGGATGTGTCCGCAACCAAGGTACATGCCCTTGACCGGAATCAAACCTGAGGACCCTCCAGTCTGCAGGCCGACGCTCTATCCACATGAGCCAGACCGGTTATGGCAAGTTTGACTGCTCCTGGTACCTCATGCAAGTAGAGTCAGTACATGTAAGTACAGTATTTGTAATTTGGTTACGGGCAGATGTCACTTGGAGGTCTTTCAAGTCCGTGTGGTGGGTGGCATGTGCCAGAATGCCGTTCCTTTTTCGGGCTGAATAATAGTCCACGGCGGGATACATATACACCCTGTGTTGTTTACATAGCCACCCGTTAGTGGGCACCTGGGGTGCTACTGCCTTTCGGCGACCGAGAATAATGTTGTGAGCATAGGTGCACAAATACATCTCCGAGGCCCTGCTTTCTGTTCTTTTGGATATATACCCAGAGGTGGGGTATAGGCTGTGATTCTATTTTAATGTTTATAACCGTCCTCTAGTGGTCTGTTGTTGTTGTTGTTTTTGTTTTTAATAATAAAACCCACTCTGTTGCCGAGGGTTTAAACCCTAGGTCAGCGGTTCTCAACCTGTGGGTCGCGACCCCTTTGAGGTCGAAAGACCCTTTCACAGGGGTCGCCTAAGACTATTGGAAAACACCTATTTCCCATGGTCTTAGGAACCAACACACTGCTCCTCGGTGTAGCAAAGTATAGCAATGTAGTTTACTGTTGTCATATGAAGACTGTTACCCATGCTACACCACGATTCAAGACAAAATTTCATTTATTTGTCATTAGAAATAAATATTTCACAATATAGAATTACATATTGTTTTTGTGATTAATCACTATGCTTTAATTATGTTCCATTTGTAACAATGAAAATACATCCTGCAAATCAGATACTTACATGACAGTTCATAACAGTAGCAAGATTACAGTTATGAAGTAGCAACGGAAATAATTGTATGGTTGGGGGTCACCACAACGTGAGCAACTGTCTTAAAGGGTCGCAGCCTTAGGAAGGTTGAGAACCACTGCCCTAGGTGATCCGGCCCCTGGCTGACTCTGGAACCGCATCTCTTCCTAATCCCCTCAACTCATAACCTTCTGTCCTTCCTCCAACTTTTCTCAGCTCACGTTTCTCTGCCCGAAATGTTCTTTTCCTGCCTGAGTCTCACCCGTCCTTCAAACCTCAGCTTCAATCTCTGACCCAGCTCTCTGAATGACACCCCAACCCCCACTTACTCTTCTTTTCTCTAGGTACCCTGCTCTTTCCCTGGCGAGAGGTTGGCACAGCTGGTCATCGTGTACCTATTGATCCGTGGGTTCCATATCTAGACTGTCTCTCCCATCAGACTCCCTGAGGGGGGGGGGATGTGGTCGGAGGGCTCCCCGCTCTGCTCCCAGTGCCTGGTACACCCCAGGTGCACAGTCAACATTTGCTCAGGGCCTCTCCAGCAGGCCCCGCCCGCCCGAGGTGGGGCAGGCCCCACGCCCAATCAGGGCTTGGCCAGATAAGGAGCCTGTGCAGCAGTGAGAACTGAGACTCCACGCTGAGCTTCAGGTGATCCTGGCAACGGCCTGCTCGAACCCTGGGGCGGGGACCAGCCCGGAGAATAAACAGGCCTCCCCTTCTCATCGAGGCTTCCCCAGGGCGCCAGCTGAGCCCCCTTCCTGACAGAGGGTGGGGGGGAGCAGCGAAATAAGTTGGTTTCCAAGAAAATGTCCCAGTAAAAACACACAATGCAGGGATTGAGTCTTGCTCGCTGCCATTTGGAAGGAATGAAAGTGGGATTCGCTGCAAAACAAAACCCAAACCCAAACCAACACAGAACCACTCCATTGTTTTCGGATCTGCCTGGGAGACAATCACCCTATTGTTTTCGGTGTCCTCATCACATGAAGGGTTCGCCCAGGCACTTACTGGGTTCTGCACTTGGGCTGGGGCAGTGAGCAGAGAGGCGGGTCTCCGGGTGATGCTTCTGTAGCGACCCAGAAGCACCCCTCATTTCCTGAGCACCTTGGGGGAGGAGGGAGAGGGTGGCATCAGGTGTACTGGAAAGAAGCAGCAGTCAAGCATCCAGTTAAGGGGCAAAGAGTTCCATGGGCATCAACCTCTGGCACCGTCAACCCAGGTCTTGCCACTCTGGGACTTGAAACCATCAGGGCCTAACATAGAATTCACGCCACTGTCCTGTCGCATGAACCATGGCCACCCAAAGGCGCCAGGCCCTGCCCCGGAACCTGCAGCTTCTGCCTCACAGAGAAGAAGGGTGTCAGCAGAGTAAGGGAAGGTTTGAGATGGGGAAGATCATCCTGGATCCTCAAAGTGGGCCGTCATCCGATCCCAGGTGTCTCTCCCAGAGAGAGGCAGAGAGTGTGCAGATGGGGCCAGAAGCGGAGGCAATGTGAGCACAGGGGCAGAGATGGAGGCGATGATGAGGCCGCAAGCCAAAGGATGCCGGCAGCCACCAGGAGGAGCTGGAAGGGACAGGCACGGACGATCCCCGACAGCCTGGGAGGGAGAGCAGTCGGTCCTGCGGACACTGTGGTTTGGCCCAGGAAGCGGATCTCAGACTCTGGCCTTCAGACCTGTGAGAAGGCTGTTCCGTTCTTTTAAGTCACCAAGTTCGTGACCATTCGCTCGGGCAGCCACAGGAGACTACGTAGCCCTTTGAGACTTGGCCCCTGCCTAGGTGTTGCCTCGCCCCTCGCCCCCTCATTCTGCCCCCTCCTCCCACAGGGATCATCTTTCAGACTGGCCCACCTCCTCCAGCCTCAGGGCTTTGCACAGATAAATAGGCACATGATTCTCCCCCCAACCTTCCCAGGGCAGGTCCTTCCTTCTGAGTCCCTCTCCTCTGCACACACATCCCCTTCCCTGAGAGGTCTCCTCGGACCAGGACCACTGGATCTAAAAATTGCCTCCTGCCCTCACCGGTGTGGCTCAGTGGATAGAGCGTCGGCCTGCAGACTGAAAGGTCTCAGGTTGGATTCTGGTCAAGGGCATGTACCAGTGGGGGGCGTGCAGAAGGCGGCTGATTGATATCTCTCTCTCAAGGATGTTTCTAACTTACTATCCCTCTCCCTTCCTCTGTAAAAAAAAAAAAAATCAATAAAGTAAAAATTGCCTCCTGGTCATCTCCGTCACATCCCCCCCCCCCCCCCCCCCCCCCTCCTTTCACTTTAGTCAGAGCATTTGTCACCATCGGAAGTTTCTTATTTCTCTCCAGTTCACTACTTATCACCCTACAAACAGCGGTTCTCAACCTGTGGGTCGCCACCTCTTAGGGGGTCCAACGACCCTTTCGCAGGGGTCGCCTAAGACCATCGGAAAATGCAGATATTTACATCACGATGCATCACAGTAGCAACATTTCATGGTTGTGGGTCACCACCCCGTGAGGAGCTGTATGCAAGGGCTGCAGCCTTAGGAAGATTGAGAACCACTGCCCTACCAGAAGGCGGGGCCTGCCCTGATCCGTGCTCTGCCTCCAGGCCCTGCATACAGTAGGCGCTCAGCAAACATTGGTTGGTGAATAAAATGAGTGATCTATCTCTGCAAGCCTCTAAGGCCGTGTGTGTGTGTGTGTGTGTGTGTGTGTGTGTGTGTGTGTTTCAGGGTGCGGGTGGGGCGATGAAACCTTGATCCCAACATCATCTCCCACCTTCTCAGTGACCCTCCCTCCCCCCACTGAGTGCCAGGGGCTTCTTCCTTTATTCTGCACAACAGCTCCGGGAGGCAGGTCCATTTACACCCCTACGTGACACTCCATTCCAGCCGCGGAAACGGAGGCTCAGCGAGCCAGTCACCCCGTCCCCGGAGTCAGCGGCACCCACAGTGCACACAGACCCTCCCCGGCTGGCGCTCGGCCTTTGGGGATGCTGACCCCGCTTTAGGGGAAAGGAAAAGAGGCTCCGGGGCTGGCCGAGGGGCACCCAGCGCCCTAGGGGCACCCAGGAGACCGGCGAGGATGGCTCCGAGCCGCGGTGCCAGGTCCCAGCAGGCGGCCTCCCCCGGGGCGGGACGCGCAGCTACTACCTAGGTCGGTCCTGGCGGACCCCCCCTTTTTTTAAAAAATATATTTTATTGATTTTTCACAGAGAGGAAGGGAGAGGGATAGAAAGTCAGAAACATCGATGAGACAGAGACATCGATCAGCCGCCTCCTGCACGCCCCACAGTGGAGTTGTGCCCGCAAGCAAGGCACATGCCCCCGACCAGAATCGAACCCGGGACCTTTCAGTCCGCAGGCCGATGCTCTATCCACTGAGCCAAACCGGTCTTGGCACCTTTTTCTTTTTTTAAATATATGTTTTATTGATTTTTCACAGAGAGGAAGGGAGAGGGATAGAAAGCCAGAAACATCGATGAGACAGAGACACCAATCAGCCGCCTCCTGCACGCCCCCCACTGGGGATGTGCCCGCCACCCAGGCACATGCCCTTGACCGGAATCGAACCCGGGACCTTTCAGTCCGCAGGCCGGCGCTCTATCCGCTGAGCCACCCCGGTGGGAACCTTTCCACGGGCTGCGGCCTCAGTCTCTCCATCCGTCCAGCGGAACGACGCGTCTGCGTGCGCCTCCCAACAGGCTCCCCCAAACAGGCTCCCCCCCCCCCCCCCCCCCCGGGGGGCGGGGGGGGGGTTAAGGGGGGGGGCCCCGCGGGGGGCCGGGGGGGGGCGGGGCGGGGCGCACCTGGCGGCGCGGGGACCCCCCCCCCCAGGCCGCGCGTGGCGCCGGAGCGGCGGCTGCAGCGCGTTCCCCGGCAGCAGCCGCGCAGGAGCCGCACGCACCGCGGCTGGGGCGGCGGCGGCCGGAGCGACCTCGGCGGGGCGAGCGGCGCCGCGATGGCCGAGTTCCCGTCCAAAGTGAGCACGCGCACCAGCAGCCCCGCGCAGGGCGCCGGCGCCCCGCTCCCCGCGCCGCGCCCGGACCCGGGCTTCGTGCGCTCCGTCGTCGGGGCGCTCATGCTGCTGCAGCTGGTGAGCGCGCCGGGGCCCCGGGGCCTGGGGGTTCCCGGGGGGTTCCCCCTCAGCACCTCGTCCACCCCGCCACCTCCCCAAACCGGGCCCACCCGTGACCGGCGCGCCGCGTCTTCCCTGGGGCGCTTTTGGCACCGACGCCTCCGAGCGCACCCCGGGACCCCGTCCCCTCGAGAGGCCCCCGTGGCCGTCCCTGCGCGCACACGCACGGGCGCCCGTGTTCAGGGAGGCCACTCCTGCTCCATCACCCACCCTCCAAGGGGACCCCTCACCCCCCAAGGGGCTCCCTCACCCCCCAGGGGGCTCCCCGAGGCCCTCCCCACGGACGCGCTCACATCAGCCGCAGCCCCCGCGGCCCCCTCGGTCTCTGCCTGGGCGCCCGGCCTGAACCGAAGTCCGGCCCCGGCCACCGCTGTCCGCGGGGCCGCACCCCAGAACAGCCCCGGCCTAATCGCGAGGGCACGTCCGTCCCCGCCCTTGAACTTGGGCACGGCCCCGGGGGCGCGTCGGGCCTCCGCTGGGCGAGCCGCCGGGTTCCAGCCGGTTTGGCCGGCCGCGCCGACCGAGGTGCCGCGCCCCGCGCCCCGGGGGGGACCTGCGGGGAGCCGGGGCTGAGACTCCGGGGCCTCCCAGGCCCTCCTCTGAGGACCCCGGGCTGCGGGCGACCGGTGGGATCGCCCGCCTGCCCCTCCTGGTCGGGAAGCTGGGGGGCTGCTCCCCCCGCCGAGGAGAGGGAGTGGGGGGGGGACACCCGGAGGTGGGCCAGGATCCCTTTTCCCTTAGGGCAGCGGTTCTCAACCTGTGGGTCCGACCCCTTTGGGGTCCATCGACCCCATCATGGGGTCGCCTAAGACCGTCCGAAAATACAGGTATTTACATTATGATTCACAACAGTAGCAAAATTACTGTTAGGAAGTAGCAACGAAAATAATTTTATGGTTGAGGGTCACCACCACATGGGGAGCTGTATGAAAGGGTCCCCGCATTAGGACGGTTGAGAACCACTGCCTTAGGGCCTCTCCCCCTCACCCCCATCCCTGGGTCCCAGCAGGTTGCCAAGCTCAGGCTGGAAGGAGGGGTCCCCTGGGCCCAGACCTTCCTCCTGGCGCCCCCAGCCTCCTGGGTCAGCGCTCTCTCAGTTTCCTAATCTCTCCTCTCCTGGTGAGCCCCCTCCTGCACCCCGGCCTCAGCTTCCCCTGGAGGGGGTGGTGGAAACGGTAGCTGCTGGTCCCCACCCGCGGAAGAAATGCGGCGTTGGAATGTGAATCTCAGGAAGGGCAGCCCAGAAATCTGCATTTTTAATTCCTCTCCGGGAGCGGCTTTGGAGAAGGGGTGCGGTCGGGGACTGCCTCGGATCTGGAGCAGGGCGGTGGGCGGCGGAGATGGGCACGGCCGGGGAGCCGGGGAGCAGGCAGGGAGCCTGGGTCCCACGGGTGGGAAAGGGCGGAGGAGAAGGAGGTCTGTTCTGAGCCTGGGACGTGTCCTGGAGGAGAGGTGGCCGTGGAGCCAGACTTCCCTGAAACCCGAGGCCTGGGCGGGAAAGGGGGTGCAAAGGGCGGGGTGCCCCGGGAGCCAAGGTGTGGGGACCCGAAAGCAGAAAGGAAGTTGGGGAGAGGAGCCAACAGGTTGGCGAGAGAGGCCTCGGAGCAGTTGTAGGGGGAGCAGTTGTAGGGGGCCGATGCCTGGCGGGCTCAGGGGGTGGTGGGGAACCGGCAGGGGGTCCCTAGGCTTAGCTCTGGGGTAGACGGGACTCAGCTTCCGCTCCATTTGCATTAGAACAACGAGGAGTGGAACAGGTGGAGTTAGAGGAATCTGGAATAAGAAGAGCATCCTTCGCGGCCATGAAACCAGACAACCGTGGGTGCAGGCCGCCTGTCGTTACTGGAGCCGATTAAGGGGTTGAATCCAAACCTGCTGGCAGCATGGGAGAGCCCGGGGTCACCCACAAAAATCTGCTCTGCACCCCGCCCCCCCCCCTCAACCCAGCAGCTTCTATTGGGTAGGACAGAGATTACACGGGGAAGTAGGCAGAAGGAATGAAAATGGGCATTTTTTCAGGCAGGGGAAGGAAGCAGGATTCCTTCCAGGGGTGACTCCCAGGTCCCGGGGCGGACCACCGCCGGCCAGGTTAGAGTGGCCTTTCTGTCCTCTGAACCAGGCAGGCACAGTGACCAGAGCATGGTTTCTGGTAACTATAGCTGGTCCGCACTATTCTCTTCCTGCCCCTAGCACCTGCGAGGAACGTGTGGCTCCCTCCAGAGGACGCCTGTGTCTCTGACTTGGTGGGGAACTGGGGGGTGGGGTGGAGTGGGGGTGTCCCTGTGGGCTCAGCAGACCAGTCTGTTTTTTATTTTTTTTAAATATATTTTATTGATTATTTACAGAGAGGAATAGAGTTAGAAACATCGATGAGAGAGAGAGACATCGATCAGCCGCCTCTCCTGCACGCCCCCCCGCTGGGGATGTGCCCGCAACCAAGATACATGCCCTTGACCGGAATCGAACCTTGGACCTCTCAATCCGCAGGCCGACGCTCTATCCACTGAGCCAAACCGGTTTCGGCTAGCAGACCAGTCTTGGACATTTGGGTCCCATCGCACAGATGTGGACACTGAGGTCCAGCTAGAACGCATTCCTGTAGTGGAGACCGGCATTTAGGTCTCTTGACTCCCAGGGCCTGGGTGTGACTGGGGTGGCCTTTTGGGGTGCAGATGATGAGGGTCTCCCATCAGAGTTCTGAAGACCCGCCCCTTTTAATGCCTACACCCATCAGCTTCTGGGAGATGCTGCTTCCTGAGCTGTTTCTCTGGCAACGGACAGTTCCATTGGGACTGAGGCTGGGGGAGGGGGGAGAGGGAGATGTTCACTAGTCAGGTCCCCCAAGGGCTTTAGATCCTCTTCTTCCCCCTCCCCCTTTTACAGGTGCGGAAACTGGCTCAGAGGTCAGTCAGTTCTTTGCCCAGGATCTCACATCCTCCTCCCTAGGGGAGCCGACCCCTGACTTTTCTGGCCTGTGTGTGCCCCGAGGATCACCCTCCGCTGTTTTCCCACCAGGCCCAGGGAGGCTGCCTGGAGGAGGTGGGACCTGGGAGCTGAGAGATGATTCCCCCCCAGACCTCTCCATCTCCCGGGATTTGGTGAAGGGGCCCGGGTGTGCGTTGGGCGGAGAGGGGTGGGGTGGGCGCAGGTATGGTATGAAATGTGTCCTACAGAAGCCGCCTCCGTGTTCACTGTATCAAAGCCTCCCTCCTTATCTACCTCCAAAATGAACGTTAGTCCCAAAGAGATCATTGTGCCAGCGATTTGCAGCCAGTTTCAGGCACTTGTTCTTCGTTGAGCTTCCTAGCGGCCTGGGCAAAAGGGGAAACCTGGTGAATGTACGCCGATAGCATCTTAAAAAGGGAAGCCGGCACATTTGATCTAGAGACAGCTCTCTGGGTGATAAAATCCTGGAGGTTTGCTGCTGCAGATCTTTGCGTGGCTAGAGGGTGTAAGAATGTCGTGGGAGGCCAGGTTAGTTTGTGCTGAGGCTGTTCCCAAAGCCTTTATAGAATAAGCGGAAAGCGGATGCCATTACGTGACCACATGTTTATTATTATTATTATTATTATTTTAAAATATTTTAAAGATTTTTTACAGAGAGGAAGGGAGAGGGGACTAGAGAGTTAGAAACATGGATGAGAGAGAAACATCGATCAGCTGCCTCCTGCACGACTCCCACTGGGGATGTGCCCCCAACCAAGGTACATGCCCCTGACCGGAATCGAACCTGGGACCCTTCAGTCCGCAGGCCGGCGTTCCATCCACTGAGCCAAACCGGTCTCGGCTGTTTATTATTTTTTAAATCCTCCCCAAGTCTTGGGAAGAAAGTGGGTGGGCAACAGGCCCAGAGGGGGTGAAGAACTTGCCCCAGGTGGTGGGGTAACGTGGCAGGGCTGGGGTTGCACTGAGATCCGCAAATTCAAAGCCCGGCTTTAGCTCTGCTTCCTGTTTTTAGTGTGTTGTTTTTGTTGGGGGGATGGGTGTGCCTATGCTCTGGAGGAGAAGGGGAGGGACTTCAGGAAGGGAGACTCTTTGGGGAGCCTGGGCCACTCAGGGAGGGGCGTGCTAAAGGGTGTACCGGTTTAGCTCAGTGGCTAGAGCGTCGGCCTGCGGACTGAAAGGTCCCAGGTTCGATTCCGGTTCAAGAGCATGTATCTTGGTTGCGGGCACGTCCCCAGTGGGGGGGCGTGTGGGAGGCGGCTGATCTATATCTCTCTCTCATCGATGTTTCTATCTCTCTTATCTCTCTCCCTTCCTCTCTGTAGAAAATCAAAGGAATATATTTTAAAAAAGGGGGGGGGAGGAGTGTAGTAAAATGGAAGGAAGAGGTGGTAATAAGGAAGGTCAGAACAAACCATAGCTCCTGCCAGGGCATCCTTGAGGCCCAAGATGTCGGGGCTGCGTGAATGTCCTGTGGCAGTAGTGCCATTGAGTTGGGCACCTTCCCTCCTGCCTCTCGCCCTGCCTCTTGGGAAACCAGTTTGCAGGTGAATGAACAGAAACCTCACCTACTTTCGATCACAGTGACCCAGCATCCCGTGGGGGGGAGGCTGAGGGTCTTGGTGGGAGCACAGCCCTGGGTTCAAATCCTGCCTCGGCCCCTTCCTGGCTGTGTGATCCTGGGGTAAGTTCCCCAATGTCCCTGAGCCTCGGTGTTCTTGTCGGGAAAATGGGGACGGTGGGATTGTGAGGACGGTGGAGGATAATGCCTGCCCAGAGCTTATGGTGGAGGATATTGGGATGGAGGGCACGTGGGGTTCACGGTCTCAGAGTCCTAGGGTTCTCGTGCTGGCTACCAGAGGCCCCTGGGTGCATGCTCCACACGAGCTGGCCTGCTTCCAGAGACAAGGGAGCTCAGTCCCCCTCTGTACGGCCTGCTCCATCCCGGGGCACTTGGGAGTGCTAGAAAGTTCTTCCTCCTTGACCCCTGGCTCTGCCTCCAGCCCCAGCAGGCAGACCAGCTCCTCCAGGTGCGGGTAGGGCACGGCCTGAAGGTCAACTGGCCTCCAGGAAGCAGCTGCTTAGCTGAGGTTGTTCAGGTCTGAGCGGTTTGAGCCGAGGTCCGTTGCGTTGGGAATGCAGTGTTGGGGATCCCCCGGGGCTTCTCTGAGCTCTGAGATTTGTGGGTTCGGTGTCTTTGGTGCTGCATTCCAGGCCCTTGGTATCACTAGACCCGCCCCCCTCTCCACTTGTGGCTGGGAGGTTGTTGACTTCCTTCGACTTAATTGATAATTATGTTATAAATACACGGACACACCCTCCTTAAAAAAAATAAAAAGAAAACCTAACTCCAGATAAGGCTGGAGTTATTCCTGGCTCTCCGCCCCCTCCTCTCCAGGGAACCACTGTTTTGGGGTGTTTGCGGGTCTTTTTTCCTGTGCGTTTTTAACAAAACATCCATGGCTTTGTTCTGGGTCCTTTGTTCGGGCGGTGGATTTTCTCACAACCCAGAGCGCCTGCCATCCGCAGCTGCCCCCGAATTTCTGTCTCTTTCAGGGCATCCTCTAGCCGCTAGAGCAGCGGTCCTCAACTTGTGGGTCGCGACCCACAGGTTGAAAACTGCTAGGGAGGTCGCCTAAGCCCAGCGGAAAACAGGTATTTACGTGATGATTCATTCACAGTAGCAAAATGACAGTTAGGAAGTAGCAACGGAAATAATTTTAAGATGGGGGGTCACCACCACATGAGGAGCTGTCTTAAAGGGTCACGGCATTAAAAAAGGTTGAGAACCACTGCTAGGGTCACCTCGGCCTCCTCTCTCTCAGCCATTCCTCTGCCGATGGGCCTGTTGAACAAAGGGCCGGGGAAAATGATCCACAAAAACAGAACATTCAGAGGGGGTCCAGGGAAACACGGTCTTTCTCGCCCCTCCCTGGCCGGGCCTGTGGGGCAGCCACCAGTCTGTGTGTGGGGTGCCAGGGACCAGCTGGTAAATATGTCTGCACGGAAAGAGCACTGGTGGGGGCCCTGGGAACCTGTGTCCCCCCTTTCCCCCCCGCTCCTCCCCCAGAGGCAATACACCCAGATGTTCTGTACCAGTGCCCATCGCTGTGGGTGTCCTTTTCTTTAATCCTTTATTTACCGACTTTCTTTAATAAGTAACGTATTCACAGCGCTCCGAGTCCCACAGGGTGGTGGGGGAGCGCAGTGAAAAGTCTCTGTCCCTTCTGGTTAGAGGGGGACCCTTGTTTTGTTTTGTTTTTAAATATATATTTTATTGATTTTTTTTACAGAGAGGAAGGGAGAGAGTCAGAAAGATCCATGAGAGAGAAATATCGATCCGCTGCCTCCTGCACGACCCCCCATGGGGATGTGCCCGCCACCCAGGTACGTGCCCTTGATCGGAATCGAACCTGGGACCTTTCAGTGTGCAGGCTGATGCTCTATCCACTGAGCCACACCGGTTCCGGCCCACCTCCCCCTTTTTAAGAGGGAGCTGGGCCCTGGCAGGCAGCTGCATCTGTGTAGGATATAGTAACGTGGCTATCTATTGTGGTGCTTCATTTTATAGTCAGCTTTTATGATGGATGATGCAGGTTTCCCGCTTTTTTTTTATTGAAAAATCATATATATTACAGATTTCAAAAATAAATAAAATAGCTTATCAAAAAAAGCCTTCAAATACACGAAAATTAAGTGAAACATTGCTCAGGGAGTCGGTAGGCACCAAAACCGCCAGGAAGTGCCGCCTGAAGGTCCCCGGGGCCCAGAGAGGGGAAGGCCCTTTCCCGGGATCACACAGCAGCCCGCAGGCGGGTTCCTGGCTGGGGACCGGGGGCTGTTTCCTGACCGCCTGTACCTGGGAGGGGGACAAGGCCCGGGCCGGGGCCGGGGGGTAAGGGCCGAGAGCTGGCACTGGTGGTGGACAGTCGCTGTTGGGTGCACACGGCCAGGCCGGGTGTTGGCCGCGGCTTGTCAGCTGGTGAGTTGTTGTTGGTGGAATTCAGTGAGGACCCTGGTCCCCGTGGCTAATGGGAACCTGATGTGTGGGGGGTGGGGTGCTGTTGGGGGGGGATGGGGAGCCTGACTTTCTTCGCAGCCCAGTGAGCGCCAACCTGGATACTCACAACTCCTTTGTTGTTGGGTTGGGTTGCACCCTCCTGTTTGCCCAAAAGGGAGGGGCCAGGTGGCACCTCAGGGTCTCACGGAGAGGTCAGGGCAGGAAGGCAAGGGCCAAAGGTCAGGTTCTGCGAATTAAAAACTCAGCTCTGGCCGAGACCGCTTTGGCTCAGTGGATAGAGCGTCGGCCTGGGGACTGAAGGGTCCCAGGTTCGATTCCGGTCGGGGGCATGTACCTTGCTTGCGGGCACATCTCCACTGTGGGGTGTGCAGGAGGCGGCTGATCGCTGTCTCTCTCTCTCATTGATGTTTCTGACTTTCTATCTCTCTCCCTTCCTCTCTGTAAAAAATCAATAAAATATATTTTTAAAAAACACACAAAAAAAAACCTCAGCTCTGAAACCCATGCCTGGGGAATGACAGGCAGCGAGATAGAGGCCTGAAGGTGACCGACCGGTGGCCATCGCCATCCCTGTGACGGACAGCCGAGGCCGGAGCTCCGGGGGCGGGCTCCCCGCGGCGCCTGGGCGCCTGGCACGGGCTGGAGGGCCTCCCTCCGGTGTTTGTGCGGCGGCTGGGGGTCTGCGTGGGGTGACTCACGCCCACTTGGCGGCCGAGGAGAGTGAGGCCGAGGGCGCTGTGGGCCGCCCCGAGCCGGCAGGTGCGGGCAGTCAGCCCTGTGGGGTGTGAACCCGCTCTGTCCCTGGCACAGCCGTGGCTCCCGCTCCGGTTCTCGATGCTCAGAGTGAGAGGCTCAGGGTGAGAGGCTCCGAGCGAGCGCGGGAATTCCGAGCGGCCTCCCCCCGGGCCCCCCCACAACCCCATGCCTGACCCCCACGCCTGACACAGGGGTGGGGTGGCTGCTGGGGTTGTTGTGGCCAGCCCGGGGGCCTGGAGCCTCTGTCCCCTGCGCCTTTGTCTCCCGTGGCACAATAGGTGGCTTTTTGTCCCCATAAAGTCCCTTTCACTCCGGGGAGAAGGGCCAGGGCGGGGGTGGAGGCTGGGCCTGGCCAGGCCAAGTTCTGAGTGTCCTCAGATGCCCAGATGTGCCCCACCGGGGGCTGGGGGGGGAACCCTGGGACAAGGTTCCCCTCGGGGGCCTCAGTTTCCCGGACGGTGCAGTGGTGGGGGGGTGGGGAGGAGGGAATCCTGGAGGATGCTGGGTGGCCCCTGCCCCCTGCACTTTCCTAAAACGTTTGGTTTCCTTTAAAGTGTTTAAAAAGCTGAAGATTTGTCCTGGCCAGTTAGCTCAGTGGTTAGAGTGTCCATCAGGGGACCTAAGGGTGATTTCTGGTTCCGAGTCCAGGCATGAGCAGGAGACAACCAGTCCATGAATGTCTTTTCTCTCTCTCTCTCTCTCTCTCTCTCTCTCTCTCTCGCTCGCTCTCTCTCTCCTTCCACCCACCCCCATCCTTCCTTTCCACTCTCTCTCAAAGGCAATGGAAAAAAGATCCTCAGATGAGGATTAACAACAACAACAAAAAGCGGAAGACTTTTAGAAATTCAGATTCCAGTGTCTTTTGGGAAGTTAGACGCTCTGGCTGCCCCAGGCCTGCCTTCCCTCTGACCCCACCCGCCTGGAGCCCCTTAGTGCTGCAACCTGCCACCCCGGGTGTGGCCTCCAGGCTCGGAGGCGCTGTCCCTCCCAGGGGCTCACTCTTCCTAACGCCCCCCACTGTCTAACAGCCCCCTGGCCGCTCATGCCCCACTGGAGCTTGGAACTACCCTGCACAGCACACCCTCCCCGACCTCCTCACACGTCAGATGACGAAACAGAACAGAAAGGTTAGGTCATTCCCCCAGTGCCACACAGCGAATCGGCAAGGGCCCGACCCCGCCCAGGGAGCGGGGAGGATGAAAGGCAGACTTGGGGTGACCTTCTTTGGACAAGAGAGGGATTCGCTTAGCCCTCGTGGGGCTGATGGGAGGGCGGGCTTGGGGTCATCGCTGGAGGAGGCCTGTGTGGAGGGGTGTCAGGCCTCAGACTGAGGGGAGGCCTGGGGTCTAACGGGGTAAAGGGTTCTGCTCAGGGATCCCCTCCCTGTGAGGAGCAGGAGTGCCGCTCCGGGCGGCACCGGCCTCCCCCCTCGGCTCAGGCCCATCTCGGACGGACGGGTGGGGCCCACACGGGCACCAGGCCCTGATCTGCGGGGCACCGTGCCTGGTGCTTAAGTATAGATACTACATTATTATCTCGCTGGTGCTTCAGCGTAGCTACATTCATTATCTCGCCGGCCGCCTCCCCCTGGGAACTGCACACACGATTAAGACTAACGTCTCCAGGCACAGGGAATGGACTGGAAAACCCACATCGATCCTTCTTAGAGCGGCAGTGGCCGTAGAATAGGGATTGAGTGTTAAGTTGGGTGCTGGTCTAAGGACCTTGTATCCAGGTGGGCAAAAGTACGTGTACAGCCGTTTGTGAGATTCTTCGGGTTATTAAAGCTCTCGTAATAATCCTAACCTGCATGTCTTTTCCCATATGAACATCCGTAAACCTGCTTTTGCCCACCTGCTGTACATTTCTCAATTTTTTTTAATATATTGTATTGATTTTTTTACAGAGAGGAAGGGAGAGAGAGAGTCAGAAACATCGATGAGAGAGAAACATCGATCAGCCACCTCCTGCACAACCCCCAATGGGAATGTGCCCTCCACCAAGGTACATGCCCTTGACCGGAATCGAACCCGGGACTTTTCAGTCCCCAGGCCGACGACGCTCTATCCACTGAGCTAACCCGGTTTCGGCTGCTGTAAATTTCTCCATCGACATCTCTGAACCACCCCAGGAGGGAGGCACAGTTGGAAGGTGAGGACATAGAGGCACAGAGAGGTCCAGCAAGTTGCCCGGAGTCACACAGTGAGGAGTGGCAGGATCGGAGCTTGAACCCAGAGAGTTAACAGGCCAAGAACCGATGCCGGCGTCCCCCCCCCTGCGTTAAATCAGATCAGGACATCCGGCCGCCGGTTCAGAGAGCAGCCAAGAGAGATGTCTTAGTGTCCTAGCGCTGCCGGAACAAAAGTTCCCACACTGGGTGGCTTAAAACCACAGACACGTGTTCGCTCGCAGCTCTGGAGGCTGGAAGTCCAAAAGCTAGGTGCTGGCCGGGGCGGTTCCTTCTGGAGATCCTGAAGGAGAATCTGACTCAGGCCTCCCGGCTTCTTGTGGGTGCCGGCAGTCCTTGGGGTTCCTCAGTTTGGGGACACATCTCTCCAATCTTTGCCTCTGTCTTCCCGTGGCGTTCTCTGTGTCTCTGTGTCCAGTTTCCCTCCCGGAAGGACATCAAGTCCCTGGATTCGGGCCCACCCTAGCCTCGGAATGCCTCTTGGTCTGTTATCACTTGCTTAGAAATTCTTTGGGAGGGGCAAAGGTCCTGGGGCATATGTGAATGTGCCTTTTTTTTTTTTTTTGGACAGTCCCCATTTCAAGAGAAAATTTCTAACCTGAAATCTTTAGGTTTTTAGGGGGGAAAAAAGGTGGGGGGGAGCTGCACCCTTAAGATTTCCAGAGAGTTCTCTCTATTGATAGCACTTGGCCGAGGAGAGGCTGCTGGGGCCTCAGAGTTTCGGAGGAAGGGCAGGAGGTTTGGTTGTGTGTGTGTGTGTGTGTGTGTTTAAGAGTAAGATGCGAAGATGTATGTGCACGATGATAGTTCAGCAGCAGGAACATCACCTGATGTCTGACCAGGGGGTCAGACCAAACCTGGGTTCTGGCTAGGAGAGAATTCAAAGTCCAGACCCAAACTGTCAGGAGAACATTTACTGGGAAAGTTACAGAGTAGGAGAAGCGATTCCTGGAAGAAACGGGCTTAGCAAACAGGTTCCAGAGGTAAAGGAAGGGCTTTGGAGCTTGGGACTGCGGAAGCTGGTGGTGAGGTGCCGGGCCGGTGGGGGGCAGGCGGGGGGAAGGGAGAGGCACTGGCCTGGCTCGCAGGGAGCGCTTGCTGGGTCCTCTGTCCTAAGGGGGGCTCTGAAGGGCGGAGGTTTTAGGGGCGGGCCCAGGGGAAGGCCTCAGTAGCACGCAGCAGCTTGCCAGCTGTGGCCATTCCGGGGTGTGCCTCCGCCTGTTGGCCAGCACCAGGCCAGGGCCATTATCCGAGAGAGAGCCGTCTGCAGGCTGGTTTGGCTGCTTCTCTGGGCCCGGAGCTTAAATCCACCTGAGGCCTCGATGTTATCTGCGGGGCGGAAAGTCAGCGGGTCCCAGCGGCCTGAGAGCCCTCTGCTGGGGGAGGAAAGGTCATCCTGGGGCGAGGTCTCCCCCCCCCCCTACAATGGATTGTCCTGGGCGAGGCCCCCGGGGGGTTTTCACCCTGGTGACCTGTCCGCGGCCGAGGGTCCTTGCTGTGCTCATGTCTGACTGCCTACAACATGTAGGGGCTGGTGAACACGTAGGCCAGGGACAGGGTGGGGGGGAGAGGGGGAGGATGAGGGCAGGTGTAAAGGCAGAATTCTGCTCCTCCCACCTGGCTCCCTCTCGTCCCCTCCCCCACCCTCCTCGGTCTTTGCTCAGGTGTCTGCTTCCCGCCGAGATCCTTCTTGGCCTCTGATCTACAATTGCCAGTGACCCCGCTGCCTTTTCTCCCCTCTCAGCTGGGGTTCCTCCCCTGGGCCCCCCCTACATCTCACTGGGTCTTGGGTTCTTAGCGCCTCTCCCTCCGGAGACCAAGGCTTTAGTCTGTCTCTGGCTCCCCAGGTACCTGCTGCATGAATGCCCCCCACCCTGGAGGCAGGTGGCAGTGGGGGGTCCCTCCCTCTTCCTCTGAACAGTGGGGTTTCCTGTTTTATAGACAAGTCTCTGGTCCCTTCTCCCCGCTAGAGTATGGGTCCCTGGCAGGGCCACCCCGGCCAGCAGAGGTGTCAGCAGATGTGGGGGGTGCCCTGTCTTGAGGGGAGGGAGTTATCCTGGCAGCCCGGGTGGGGGTGCTCCCTTCAGATGCCTGGGGCTGTGAGGAGGAGATGGGGGTGGCCGGGAACCAGTCGGTCTGGTTCAGATGGAGGAAGGGACCTTCCTTGTTCTGGGGCAGAAACCGAGGCGGCGCCCTGGGCCGGGGCCAGCGCAGCGGGGCCTGAAGGAGCCGGAGGAATTCCCGCTGCTTATCCGGCAGCCCCATCTCCCAGAGGCGGGGCGGGCATGGGGGGCCTGTGCCCGCGGGGGGCGGGGATGGGGGGCTGGCCCTCGGGCCGCTGAGTGTCCTCGCTGGTACACATCACCCAGGAACTCTCAGGGCCTGGTTCCAGAGGAGGGACGGGTCTGGGTTCAGATCCTGCCCTTTGCCCCCGGGCCCCCTCCCCCCACCGCTAACCAGGGCGCATTTCCCTCTGTGTTTGGGGGGATGGGATAATAAAGACTCGCTGGGGAGCGGGTGGGAGGGGCCTGAGCTCCCTGCCTTAGAGCAGACAGACCCTTGCTGTTCGCCCAGGAGGGCTGTGTCAGTCCCTGCGGCCTGGGGGCCGGGAGTAACTGAAGCAAACGCGTCCACAGGAGAGATGGAGAGATGCCGGGTCCTGCGTGCAGGTCTCATTGGAGGTGTGCTCAGTCCCTCCTGTGGCAGATGCGGTGGCCAAAGCTCAGAGAGCGGCCAGATGTGCCCAAGTCACGCAGCTGGCGGGGGGAGGGACGTTTCAAACTATCCCGTCTCTCTGGGGTTCAGCTGTTAGCAGCTACACACAGTCTGCCGGGTGTTAGGGCCCACCCTCCCGGGGGGAGGAAGAGGGGGAACGGCAGCGTGGCTGTCTGTGTGAGACAGTCATCCTGCTCTTGGGGAGCTCACAGTCTGGGGGGGGGAGGGCGGGTGCCTGGGGAGCCGTGGGAGCCCCAAAGAGAATTCTGGGACCCAGAGCGGAGGAGGGGCACCTGAGCAGGTAACATTCAGCTGAGACCGGAAGGGGAGGGCCTTACCAGGCTTGGTGTACAGGGGTATGCAGGAGGAGCCAGGTCAATAATTTTTTTAAATTTATTTTTACTTATTTATTTAAAAAAATATATATTTTTTATTGATTTTTTTACAGAGAGGAAGGGTGAGAGAGTTAGAAACATCGATGAGAGAGGAACATCAATCAGCTGCTTCCTGCACACCTACTGGGGATGTGCCCGCAACCAAGGTACATGCCCTCAACTGGAATCGAACCTGGGACCTTTCTGTCCGCAGGCTGACGCTCTATCCACAGAGCCAAACCGGCTTCGGCAGGTCAATATTTCTTGACTCGGTGAAAACGTGAAGGAGCCCGCTAGCATCAGGCCCCGGGGGGCCCCCTGGCCTGTGGCCCCAGCCCCAGTGCTGGGCGCTCTTCGAGACTCGGCCCTCTCTTCTCCCTCCAGGTGCTGGGGCTGCTGGTGTGGGCCCTGATCGCCGACACCCCGTACCACCTGTACCCGGCCTACGGCTGGGTGATGTTCGTCGCTGTCTTCCTCTGGCTGGTGACAATCGTCCTCTTCGTCCTCTACCTGTTTCAGCTGCACATGAGATTGTACATGGTGCCCTGGCCGCTGGTGGTGAGTCGGGGCGGGGGGCTGGGGGGCTCCAGGCTGAGCTGTGGGTGTGACCGCCCCTAAAATGAGAGGTGGGGGGCGGGATGGCTGCAGTCCTCAGCGGCCCTCTGCCAGCCGCAGAGGGAGGGCGGGGTGGATGGCCTGGTGGCCAGTTTTTCGGGGAGCAGAGCCAGGCAGGACACGGGCCTGGCTTTCTCCGGGGGAGGAGTCGAGGTCAGGGCTGGTGGCTGGAGAGACCAGAGGCCATTTGGCGTCTTAAATATATTTTTCTTTCGGGGGCAGTCGGAGTTGGAGTCTGTGTGGCCGAGGGTCTCTAGAGGCTGGGCTGGCCTGGCAGGAATACCCAGGCTGCGCTGTGTGTGCAGGGAGGAGTGTGCAGGGTGGTGTGTGCAGACGGTGTGTCTAGGACTGTGTGTGCAGGCAGTGTGTGAATGGGGGAGTGTGCAGGAGGGAATGTGCAGGTGGTGTGTGCAGGGTGGTTTGTGTAGGCAGTTGTGCAGGCGGTGTGTGCAGGGCGTTGTGTGCAGGCGGTGTGTCTAGGGCTATGTGTACAGGGCGGTGTGTGCAGGTGGTGTGTCTAGGGCTGTGTGCAGGATGGTGTGTGCAGGCGGTGTGTTTAGGGCTGTGTGTGCAGGCGGTGTGTTTAGGGCGGTGTGTGCAGGGCTGTGTGTGCAGGTGGTGTGTGCA
>JAAGEH010000452.1:4298414-4332610 GCA_011751065.1 Lasiurus cinereus | reverse complement strand
AGCAAACTTCCTCTTGACCTACTTTCTCTGTAAACCACTTATTTCTTTTGGACGAAATGAACTTGCCCATACTTTCTCTCTTTAAAAAAATTTTGTTTTTAAAAATTGATTTCATGCCCTAGCCGGCTTGGCTCAGTGGGTAGAGCGTCAGCCTGCGGACTGAAGGGTCCCAGGTTCCATTCCAGCCCAGGGCACGTGCCTGGGTTGCGAGCTCGATCCCCAGTCGGGGGCGTGCAGGAGGCAGCCGATCAATGATTCTCTCTCATCATTAATGTTTCTATCTCTCCTCCCTTCCTCTCTGAAATCAATAAATATATTTTTTTAAAAAAATTGATTTCAGGGAGGAAGGAAGAGGAAGAGAGAAACATCAACGATGACAGAGAATCATCGATTGGCTGCCTCCTGCATGCCCCAGACTGGGGATAGAGCCCCCCACCCATGAGCTCCTGAGTGATAGGTGGAAGCTCAACCACTGACCTACCTGGCCAGGCCTGCCACCCTTTCTATTGCTGAATCACGTATGGGGTCAGAGTGGAGGAGGAAACGACTTCATCCGTTCTGGTCACCTGCCACTGTTACAAACCACCAAAACTCTCAGTGGCTTAAAACAATTGGTTGCCCGCTCACCTAAACTTTGGGGAGGACTGGGTAGGGACAGCTGGTCTCTGCTCCCCTCCTCATCAGTCGGGGCAGGTGGAATGGGCTGGAGGAGCCTCTTCCCAGAAGCTCACTCACCTGGCTGCAAACGTAGCCTTCCCCTCTGAAATCAATAAAAATATTTTTTAAAAGGAAAGAAACTCCATGGTGGGCGTTGTGGCTCAGTGGTTGGGTGTTGACCTATGGATCAGGAGGTCATCGTTGGATTCCAGTCAGGCCATATACCGGTTGTGGGTTTGATCCCCAGCATGGGGCGTGCAGGAGGCAGCCAATCAATGGATTCTCATCACTGGTACTGATTCTCTCTCCTGCTCCCCTTCTCTCTGAAATCAATCAATGTAAAAAATAAAAATTAAAGAAACACTCCATCATCTCAGCTTTATAGATGAGGAAACCCAGGCTGGGAAGTACTTGCAGACTTGTGGAAAGTGACGTTATGGGGCTGGAATCTGAGAGGAAGCTCACTCCTATTTCACTCAGCCTGCCCCCTATAGGCCCCAGCCCCCGACGTGTCAAACCTGGAAATCACAACATGATACTTTTCTGGGGGGAAAAACTTGAATGGTGGCCTTTTTGTAGAAAAATAATTTGACTTGAATATATTAAACGTTTTCCACATTAAATCCTTTGATCATGGGTATTAATAGTTGGAGTAGGGAAAAAAGTACAATAGTTAGAAAAGCGATCACAGTTGGATAGTTTGTTTTCATGGACACATATTCGAGATGGTTGAAATTCATTAAATATTATTTTCTGCAAGTGAAACTATTTCTGTTTCCTGGCATTCAGCTAATGGCATCATGACTTTCCCTTGCTTTATCAGTATCATTCAATTCATGAGAAACTTTTTTTTTTTTTCCGGCTGTCTGGAATCCTGGGCGTATTTCCGGGAAACAAGATAATATAAGTGACATGTCTGGCCCCGTGGCTCAGTTGGTCGTAGCGTTGTCCTGTGCACCAAAAGGATGAGGGTTCAATACCTGTTCAGGGCCCTTGCGGGAGGCAACCCATTGATGCTTCTCTCTCACGTGGATGTTGCTTTCTAAAATCAAGAAAACATATCCTCCGGCGAGGGTGAAAACAATCTAACGCAAATGACTTGACAATACACAAGGAATAAAATTTAAAAATATATACATTCCATATTGTTCTCTCTGGTACAATATATCATCAGCGAAAGCCTAGCTTTCCATTTCTCTTAAAATGCTTACAGGCCACACACAATATAGATCCTTGTTTACCCTCTTCCACATAGCTTGGTAATTTCTTTCTCTTCTATGTGGAGTAAATGTCTGTCTTTCCCTTTGAAGCAACTCCTGAATTACAACTTCGCTTCATCCTGAATAATTTAACATTGAAATCCTTGTTTTATGGTCTAGAACAGTGGTCGGCAAAAGATGGCTCGCGAGCCATGTGCAGCTCGCAAGCCGTGGCTTGCTGCTCTGTTGATTAATGAGTTTGCCGACCACTGTCATCTACTACCGCTTTGCACACAATATGCCACAATTGCCTAATCCTCACAGCTTCCAACTACACGGTAACATTTCGTCTAGCCGTGTCGGCAAACTCATTAGTCAACAGAGCGGCAAACCCCGGTCTAGAAGAATGAGAAAAGTAGCCCGGCTGGTGTTGCTCAGTGGTCTCCTTCCCACTGCCAGATGATGTACGCAAGCTCCATGAACAGAAGTTTTGTATACCAAGTGCCCAGAATAAGGATTTGCGGGCTGGACAGTGACTAACCTCGCTTCTTAATTCTAATACGTGATTCTCTCCTGCTCAGGAAAGTAGCCCTTCCACCTGAGAACATGCTGTCTTAGAACTTTAGGAGCAGGGACCAATGAAAGTTGTGGAATCTTAGTTAAAAAAAGGCAACAAATGTTTTATTTCTTCAATGCAAATTACTGTATTCACCACAAGCTAAAGAAGAGAACATATATATATATATATATATATTTATATTTATATATATTTTTGAATTTATGGAAGACTAAAGACATGGGTAAAATCCAGCACCCCAACAAGTACGGCCAGGAAGGAAACCAGCAGTGGGAGAGGACACTTTAATGAACTACAAACGAAAAAGGGTGGGGAAGGAAGAAAAATGTGCATTGAGTTTAAGACACTGTAAAACTCAGAAGACATATTTACTATTCAAGTATAAACTCAGTAAGGACTTGGCATAAATTGAAAGGCAGCTGCTGAGGTACACCATTATAAAGTAAATTCTAGGAATTTACAATTCTACCTTCCAATTTTCTGGGAGGGAAAAAACCAAACTCTTGAAGGTCTTCACCAGAGACCCTGAGAGGGAGTTAACACTTTTGATGAAGATATAGTCAGCAACCCATGATTGAATTTACCATTCAAAACATGTTATTTATTTAAAACAGGAATATGTGCTCTCAGACTGTCTTCTAAGAGTGTTTGAGACTGTTAGTTCAAGAGTTTCAAAGTATGCTACTCCCCAAAACAATACTGATTAAAAACAATTTTTGAAACCAAAAAAACCTGATTTGATGGTACCTTAAAAATACCTTAAATACCAAATTTTCTCCAGTCAGACATTGCAATTGATTCAAGGATTCATCCTGCATTGTTAAAACATGTTTCCCTCACAAAATGTGGGTACTGAAGTTGGATAGAAACACCATGAATGTGAAAATACCACCGATTTTCTGCAGTTAAAAAAAACTAGAATGTTCTTTGGAAATCACTGAAATATCAAAAACTTGTGTTTTTTTTTTCTACAGTCTGTGCACCTTCTTTCAGGCTCTCCACATTGCTCGTAGTGTTGACCTGTGTGGTTCTAGTTTTATAGATTCAAGTTTTACAGCGCAGTAGCCACACTTTACACACCGCTCTCTCGGACCAACGGGAAGTTACACTCAACCCCAAAATGCTGCCGTTCACTCCTCCATAAGGACCTTCCGTCCAAATAAAACTTTAGAATATGAGACAGAACATCCTGTGTTAAACAATCAAACGAACCCAACGGGGAGAAATCCGGCGTGGTTGGTCCCAGCCCTCGCGAGGGGTGCTGTCCCCTATCGTGTTCATGGAAGTACCACAGGCCTCACTTGTTAGCATTCAGCTTTCCGTGGCCTTGAAAGGAATTTCTCAGGGCTGGCAAGTTGGGTTAGATTCTAAGAGAATTTTTGTCTTTGACAAACTACCATTTTTAGCATAAAATCTGGCCATGGCTATAAGTTTCAATGTGCGTACAACTGATTAGAGATGGGTTTTTTTCTTTTTTCTTTTCCACACTGGCTGGAACTGAGTAGAAATAAGTCCGTGATGCCTCTTCCTGAGTGTCATGAAATATGAGAGATCTGTCTGACTCTAGACACTATTTCTTTCCGACACAATGGGCAGGTCTCCAGTTGCAAGGCACAATTCATGCACAGGTCACTGCGGAGAAAGACAGACGCTGGTGAGGTCAACGCATCAAGAGGCCAGACTGGCTGATGTGATCAAAGATGTTAACAAGCTTAATAACTGAAAGAGTAATAATTCATGGCTAATAAATTGAAGTGCATATATAAGTAAATAACAAGTCTCCTTCTCATTTCCTCCTCTAACCTGTTTTAGATTTGTCTGTTAAGGAAGCTGTGCTCATATTTAAGAGAGCTGGTTCTAAGTTTTTAGATTTCAGCCTTCATTCATGAACCCTTATTATGTACAAAAACCACTGAGAAGGCTCAAGAGCACAGAGATTAATAAGACCAGATCCTGGCCCGACTGGTGTGGCTCAGTGGTTGAGCACAAACCTATAAACCAAGAGGTCACGGTTTGATTCCCAGTCAAGACACATGCCCAGATTTCGGACTCCATCCCTATTGAGGGGCATGCAGAAGGCAGCCGCTCAATGATTCTCTCTCATCACTGATGTTTATATCCTCTTTTTCTCCCTTCCCCTCTGAAATCAATCAATCAATATATATCCTATATAACAAAAGCCTAATATGCTAAGTGTCCAGTCATCTGGTCAGCTGTTCAATCAATCAAGTGTAATATGCGAATGATATGCTAAGGCCACTCAACCGCTCCCTATGACATGCACTGACCACCAAGGGGCAGAGAGTTGATCAGTCAACCAGTCACTATGACGTGCACTGACCACCAGGGGGCAGACGCTCAATGCAGGAGCTGTGCCCTGGTAGTCAGTGTGCTCCCATAGTGGGGAACACAGCTCAGCCAGAAGCCGGGCTCACGGCTTTGCGGCAGTCAGCCATCCCCTGAGAGCTCCTGGACTGCGAGAGGGCACAGGCTGGGCTGAGGGACCCACTCCACCCCAGTGCATGAATTTCGTGCACGGGGCCTCTAGTGTATACTAGTATATAAAAGACCAGATCCTGCTGTTTGTTTGGGATCTTAATATACTTATGGAGCAAGGATCAAAAAGGGTACTGAGATACCCAACCTTTAAACTCTGCACTGCCTGTGAGGCCCTGATCATTAAAACCTCAGTGAGGAATTCTGGGCTGTGGAGTAGATATGAAGGAGCAACCATAGCTGGAGTCACTGTACCCTTCTTTCAGAGGAGAGACTGGTACAGAAGAGGGTGAAGTGAGGTACACTGAATCCACTTTCCTTTAACTGCCAGTAGATAACGACACATCTCAAAAGACAGCAGAGGAAGAGAGGCAGAGGCAGGGCCCAGGCTGAGGCACATCAAGGAGTGACAAACGGGTCTATCACTCCAAGCTCGAGACCCTGGGAGGCCTGGAGACAAGAGCTACATCGAACGTAAGAGCAAGGTAGGGTACGGGCTGTGCTGAATTACAGGGAGCTGCGCACACACAGCCAGCATGCATGCTGCCAACCCCTTTTTACCCCTGGCTGGGATGGCATTCTTGGGGACTGTCCTCCTTGCTGATCTTACTGATGTTTAGCCACTCTGCTCTACAGGGTCCAGGCTGCCCTCTGAGTTCATTTCAGACAACTGACGTTTGGTTAGACAGCAGGGAGGCCCTGCCTGCCCAATGGTTAGGAGGATAAATAAGAAATGAATGGGGAGGCTCTACACCTGAGAGGGACGGCCCACGAAGCTCCTAGATAGCATTAAGCGTTTCACATTGTGTGATGTGACAACTATTGAAAATACAGCGCTGAGGAAACAGAGGCCTTCGGAATTAGGCAGCTGCTTCTATCTCAGGTCCGTTCTTGGAAACAGCCATGCACTACTTGCCCAACTGAGCTCCTCATTTAGCCCACGTTAACACAGTCAACCTGAAGAACAGCTATGAAACTGGACCCTCTAAAATCAATCCCAGGACACGATGAAACTCGGCCTGATGTGACGCACAAAGCAGGAGCTGACCACACACGCCCTCTCACCTGTGTCCACATGGCTTCAACTGTGTGTCCGCCACCTCGTCGCAACACAAGGAGCAACAGTTTTCCCGGATACTGACTTGCTTCAACAGAGCAAGACGCCTGTGCCTGAGTGGAAAACACAGCGTGTCAGAGAGGTGGGCCCGGGAGCCGCGAGGCCCAGGAAGTGCTCTGAAAACGCTATGTGTGTGTCGTGAACGAAAGAGGGACAACCCAGCAGACATGACCCGCTCAGGGCCATAGGGCAGGACTGACAAGTAGTGACTGATTATCCACACAGGATGAGCTGATCGTAAATTCCTCTCTGGGCAGGTCACCGTAGGTCGTCACATCCCAGGCCTACCGATTCCTCAGGAAAAGGTTAACCTTTACCTTCATTAGCCCTGTCCAGACTTAGGATACCAGAATGTGAAATGTTAAGAGTAATCTTTTCTAACCCCTGGGTGGAGCATCTGCAACTCCTCAGTTATCTTGTTGCCCACATACAACCTCTAGTCACTGTAAGTGTTAAATGGTAACCATCCTGGACCTACCATCCTAGGATCCACCCCCTCCTTGTAGGCTTTCTTGGTGGATGTACAACGTGTGATATTGTCTGATTTTTATACTCAATATTAGTCAGCTCAGAACAATTATTTGGAAGTGCTCTTTCCTTCTGGATTCTGCAACATTTTAAATAGCAGTGAAGTGGTCTGTGGCCCAAATATTTGGTGGAGTTTTCCAGTGAAACCACCTGGGTCTGGTCTGGTGCTTTCTGGGACCATAGCTCTTGCTTGCTTTCAATGAATTTTGTAATGATTGTCTTGTTTCTATCTCCTCTGGGATGTGTTTTGGTCATTTATATTTCCTAGGAAGCTGCCTTCATATTTGTATGAAGCTGAGAAAAGCCTCTTAGAAACGGTTATCATTTCTCATGAGATACACGAGGCAGTCTGGAGCTGGTCTGCAGGCTCCTTACCTTGGCAAAATGATTTTCTCTTCAGCTCTTAGGAAGGCGTAGTCATTAAAAGTGCTAAATTTCGTAGATGGTGGATATTTAAATGGTTTTGCTCCAAAATTGAACTCACATTGTTGATATGACATGAAACTAGCTGCAGCAAAAAATCCAGATCTACAGGAAAAAATAAGCAAGAGGTCAAGAAAAAATTCATAAAAACAAAGCAATGCTCACATGTGAAGTGATTTTCAAAAGTTGGAATGAGTCACATCCTAGCGGGAAGGGGGAACAGGATCTCCTGCCCTAATCTTTCTATGTCAAACTTCGAGGTAACTTTAGGTATGATCAAATGGGTCCCCAATTACTTGAAATAAAATGTTTTCCCATCACATCTGACTATATAAATGGACAAAAAAAATTTTTTTTTTCCTGGAAAAAAGTACATTCTGGCCTGGCTGTGTGCTCAGTGGTTGAGCATCGACCTATGAAGCAGGAGGTCAAGGTTAGATTCCAGGTCAGGACACATGCCCGGGTTGCAGGCTTAATCCCCAGTGGTGGGAATTCAGGAGTCAGTGGGTCACTAATTCTCATCATTGATGTTTCTATCTCTCTCTCCCTCTCCCTCTCTAAAATCAATAAAAATATATTTAAAGAAAATAAATAAGATAAAAATTTTAAAAATAAGCTTTCTCAGAATAAATCTTAATTTTTTTTTAAAAAGTGCATTCTGTGTTTTTGAATGGGAAAAGCTACTTACACAGTAGACGAAAAGACTTGCTTCTCAGGAGGCAGCTGGTTGCCATTTAAAAAGAAGATCATTTGCTTTTCATTCAAGTCTAACAGAAATCCTACCGTATCTCCTGCAGGATAAAGCAAAGCACTGTTAGGATGAGGATGTATACCATTGGGATTCTGCTAAGTGTCTCAGGGTTTTATATATATATATATACACTAAAGACCCGGTGCACGAAATTTGTTCACGGGGGTGGGGGTGGAGGTGTGTCCTTTAGCTAAGGCTGCACCCTCTTGCAATCCAGGACCCTTCAAGGGATGTCCGACTGACAGTTTAGGCCCAATCCAGTCAGACACCCCTCTCGAAATCTGGGACCGCTGGCTCATAATTGCTTGCTTGCCTGCCTGCCTGATTGCCCCTAACCACTCTGCCTGCCTGATTTCCTCTAACCACTCACCTGTCTGCCTGATTGCCCCTAACCACCTCTGCCTCTGCCCCCAACGCCATGGCTTCATCAGGAAGGTTTTCTGGAAGGACATCTGGAATGATGTCTGGAAGGTCATTCTGCTGTTCAGTCTAATTAGCATATTATGCTTTTATTATTACATTTCAGAGAGGGAGAGAGAGAAACATCAATGATGAGAGAGAATAATTGATTGATTGGCTCTCTCCTGCACACTCCACATTGGGGATTAAGCCCACAAACTAGGCATGTGACCTGACTGGGAATTGAACCATGACTTCCTGGTTCATAGGTCGAAGCTCACTATGAGTCACACCAGCTGGACAAGTTTTTGCTTTTTAGGTTGTTAAAGGTGAACACATGAAATTATACAATGATGGTAAGAAAAATAGACACTGCTAGTGGAGGATAATCTGGTAATATAAAGCAAAACATTTACAAAATGAAATTCTTTATCCCCCTTACCAGAAGTTCTACTTTAAGCATTTATCCTGAGAAAATCCAAAATGGTTCATATATTTCTATAATAATAATTTTAAAAGGTTAAGATGTAATTATCCATCCTTGAGGTATTAATAAGTGCAATTATGTAACATATTTACAGCAAATTTTAAGTGTTTTTTTTTTTTTTAAATATCTCTGGATAGTGGAATTACAAGGAATTTTAAGTTTCATTTTGCTTCCCTCCTCTATTTTCCAAAATTTGATAATAAACACATTACTTCAGTAATCCTTTGTAAAATTATTAAAAAAAAAAAACAAATTACACAGTCTTTGAGGACAGTGCCTATATCTTATGTTCAGTTAAATGAAGTTTTATATTCTTTCTTTAAGAACCTGCAAGCCATTCAAATGAAGGCCTATGTTTGACTTTCAAGGCTTTTTTCTTTCTTCCATAGTCACTTTAGTTACTTAAGGGGAACTGTCCCCGCATGGCAGGGGTCAATTTCCTGCTCTCTTAGCATGCCTGAAAATTCAGTTTACATTTATAATGCAGACTGGGGCAGGAAACAGAGAGAGAAGGCGTAGAGAAGGAGCTGGCTGTATCCCCTATCTAGCTCCAATGCTAACATCTTTGCAGAGGCTCCAGGCCCTACCGTTTGATGCTATGTCTCCAGAACCTGTGTGTGTGTGTGTGTGTGTGTGTGTGTGTGTGTGTTGGGGGCAGAATGGAGGAGGGTTGGGGCACAGCACCAGGAGGCCCCTGAGAATATCGCCCTCCCAGTGCAATGGAGCTATGGCAGGGAAAGCCTGTTTTCACTGTATTTAGCCAGCGGTGAAAAGACTCAATAACCTCAGATCCTTCCATCTAAGCGTTTCACAAACCAACGGTGTGGCTCTGACTTCCTGCTTGAATCTTTCACTAATACATGTTCTCATGGGTCCAGCGTCACAGAGACTGCAGAGTGGATGGGACAAAAATGGAATGGGGTGAAAAAGATCATGCTGTTGCTAAGATACATTCTGCAAACATCCTAGAGCCATGACTGAGTTTCTGGAAGCCTGTGTCTCCACAGCATCCTGAGGTTGCCGTCTGGAGAAGGGAGCTAAGCAGACATGTTTGAGGTCGGACGTGCCCAAGCTGCCCTTAAAGGCTGCACTAGAGGTGCCAGCGTGTGTCCACTGAACAGTGCCTATTCCTCGCCATCTGGTCTCTGAACATATCCTCATTTAACTGGCATCACCCTTTCAGTATCTTCGATATCTCCATAGCTGCTTTGATTCAAAACATACCCAGAGAGGGGACTAGAATTCACATTCATCGTAAGATGATCATTTCCCATTAAATTAAGACTTCTATATTCTGCGATGTTTTTGCTGAAGGAAGGACTCCACCAGAGGTGAATTTACCAAGTGAACACCTTTCCCATCCATGGCGGGGGATCTGAAGGCGAACTAACCCTCTTCACACTTAATATTCTTCCATTAAAACAGTGTAAGGCCCCCAGGATAGATGCTTCATACTAGGTAATGTCTTGACCTAATGGAGAACTTCACGATGGAGAGAAATGAATACCTTCTTTCCAGCACGGGTGCAGGTGAGGTTTACTTCTGGCATTGTACCAAATCAGCTGCCGACAGCCATCGTAAGCACAGGAGTACTCATCGTCCCCAATGCCATAGCCTTCCTGGAGGGAGATAGGGCCCAGGAGATGAGCAAGGCCAGCCGCGTTGCGGGAAAAGTGTTGTGTTTTTATTGATTTCAGACAGGAAGGGAGAGGGAAAGATAGAAACATCAATGATGAGAGAGAACCACTGATGGGCTGCCTCTTGCACGCCCCCTACTGGGGATGGAGCCCACAACCCGGGCATGTGCAAACCTATCCGAAAAATAAGAATCCTCCACCCACTCAGCCAAAAACTGCCGCCGCACCCACTGGCAGTCCTCGGGGTACTCACATGATTGAGAAATTTGCTGTCGCGGGTGGCCCAGCCGATCTGCATGACACCGGAAGTAATCACGGTTACTTCGTAGTACCACACGCCGGCATCCACACAAAAGGTGCAACGCACACTTTCAAAAGAGGAGGCATCACAGCGGGCCTGGCAAAACCAAAGGGCGAGACGGGCCCCCCTCAATGCCTGAAGCCCACCAAAGACACTGACAAGCTCAGGAGGCTGAGATTTTCCTTCTGACAGCTAACGGTGGACCACTGCTTCCTGCTCTGTGCACCTCAGCGACAAAAAGCGCACACACCGTGTGGCAGTTTTATTTCCAGAGAGTTCTAGCAGGACCGGAAGACCTCAGAGATGGCTGCAGGGAGAGGGAGTGAAGGCTCCCGGCTTCACTTTTAAATACATATCTCATCAGAATCTTTTACAAATTCATAAACACTGCCTTCACCTGTACTTGATAGGCTGGAGGAAGAGAAGGATACTGAAGGGTAGAGATGTGGTACCCAAAAATAACTGAAAGCAGAACACTACATCAAGCATTTGGCAATAGGGGAGATCAAAGAGCTGTCTGCGGCCGTTCTCCAAACAGCTCTTTCATCCTGACATGCCTCGTGCCCACGGAGCCCTTCTATACATAGCAGCTTTCTCGTCAACCTTCACAAGACCAGAAGCATTTCCAACACGCAGGGAGGAGAGGATGCACCGAGACAACAGGCTTTGCAGGGATTAAAAAAAGGAAGGGCCTCTTTTAGAAACACTCGTCTCTGTGCCTTTAGCTGGATACCGTGGCAGAGATGAAAGCAGACATACTTAAACCAAACCGTCAGTCAGTATCAGAGTGCTTCCTATACGCACAGCACTATGAGGGATCTAAAAGGGTAAATGATACCCAACACCGTCTCTCCTGTCATTTGGGCCTCTAACCACTCTCTGAAATAAATTTCTGTATCCTCTGTAGGAAATCGCTTTTGTTCGGAACCAGGGCATGAAAATGAAAATAGGATACCCCTCCCCCCAAGAGTCCATGTGTAGCAGCCTTACCTCCAGGCCATGAGGCGAGATCTTCAGGTACTCGCTGACATCATTGCTATTCAGCATGGCCCTGATGTTAGTCAAGTCCACCTTCTCGTAGGTCAGCTGCCTACCTTCTTTCAAAACTGCAAAAGAGAAGGCGTCACGTGTCTGAGCCCCGCTGTGGTGGAAAGAAATAGTGCGACGGCTCAGTGCCATTCCTGTTCCGAGGCGGAGGTGCTGAGGAGGGGCAGGGCTGGTAGGGGGACTCACAGCCAGGGCTTTGCGGCGACACTGCCATATGACGCAAGGGAAGGCGGCATCGCGGGCCTTACGCTTTTGCTCCCCATATTCACTACAGGAAAGCCTCAGAGATACTGTGGGTTCTGTCCCAGACTCTGCAATCAAGTATTGCAATAAAGCGAGTCACATGGGTCTTCTGGCTTCCCAGTGCAATAAAAAGAGGTCCGCCTGTGTTTTATGTGCAACAAAATCTGAATTGTCGTTTTCAGAATTATATTCTGTGACGGGCAGAACACGGGCTGTGCGCTAAGCCAGCCCCCACAATGTTGCGGCAGCCACAGGGGTTACATGTCCAATTCCGCGGCAGCACGGTGCTCACTGTGGGTGGGAAATGAGGAGGTACAGGTAAAATGGTTTCATTCTAGCAGCCCTTGGAGGAGGACAAGAGAAATCTTAGGAGCAACCCTGCTGTGTAGGTTAAGACATGACTTAAGTTTTGTTTTTAATATATTTTTTAAAATATACTTTTACTGATTTCAAAGAGGGAAAGGGAAAGATAGAAACATCAATGATGAGAGAGAATCATTGATCGGTTGCCTCCTGCATGCCCCCTGCTGGGGATCAAGCCTGCAACCTGGGCATGTGCCCTGAACAGGGTTTGGAATGGAACCGTGACCTCCTGGTTCATAGGTCATGGCTCAACCACTGAGCCACGCCAGTTGGGCCATGACTTGAGTTTTGAACAGCCAAGAAGGGCCGGAGGGAAGAGTAAAGAGAGGAAATGCCTAGTGAGGGAACAGGCGCAGAGGTCGGAACGATGGGGACCTGCTTGTTGGACAGCAGGACAGGGTGTGCTGGGAAGAGTTGATTCACGCAGTGCCATCTCATTAATGGCCTCGATGCAGCAGGGAACAGGGCAGCTGTGAAAGTTTTAGAAGGGGAGAACCGGAAGCATTCCATGCCATTCCTGCCTGACGGGCCCCTAGAACATGTTTCTGCTAGAATACAGCCAATCTGCAAGTAGAGGGCCTTCTAAGGAAAGACTCATGCTCACTGTCACAAACTGAAGGCCAGTGATCCTATGTAAGAAACGGGTTTGGGCCGAGACCGGTTTGGCTCAGTGGATAGAGCGTCGGCCTGCGGACTGAGAGGTCCCGGGTTCGATTCCGGTCGGGGGCATGTACCTTGCTTGCGGGCACATCTCCACTGTGGGGTGTGCAGGAGGCGGCTGATCGGTGTCTCTCTCTTATCGATGTTTCTGACTTTCTATCCCTCTCCCTTCCTCTCTGTGAAAAATCAATAAAATATATTAAAAAAAAGAAAAAAAAAAAAAAAGAAACGGGTTTGGGCCCCAATTGCTTTGGCTCAGTGGATAGAGCATGGATGGGCCTGTAGACTGAAAAGTCCCAGGTTCAATTCTGGTCCAGGGCACATGTCTGGGTTGCGGGCTTGATCCCTCCCTAATAGGGGGCGCGCAGGAGGCAGCCAATCAATGATTCTCTCTCATCCTTGATGTTTCTATCTTTCCCTCTCTCTTCCTCTCTGAAATCAATATAAAAATGTATTAAAAGAAAAGAAGAAGAAGAAGAAGTGGGTGCTGGGAATGGAAACTTACAGAGATTGTCTAAGCTCCACTGGGCACAGAAACCAACTTGACGCTTCAGATAATCGGGATCATGGGTCCAGGACTCCAAGGTGACAAGCCGGTTGCTAATGCTGGATTCAGAGATAGTCAACTTATTTTCACCTGTTGGGAAAGACGCGCACCTTGAATGGACCATGAGAGAGTAAGGTGATGCGCTGGACAGATCAGTGGTGGGAAGGAGCGAGGAAAGGTAGAGAACTTGGAGACTAGAACAATGACATAGCTCAAGAGCTCTGCTATTTTCTAGAAAGGAACAACCTCATCGCTAGCTTTTTAGCTACAAAAAGTGGGTAATCACGGTCCCCAACTTTTGATTCTCAGGCGAGAACCTCTTGCCTTTGTCCCTGGTACATCTCACTGGCCTTGAGGTGTCTACACAGACAAAAACAGGATGTATGCATGTTCCATGGGGTTCCGAGCGTAAACTCATCCAGTAACTGAGAAAAATCAGATTTTTAACAACCGATACATAAGATCATTAGTGCAAGAAGTCACTATACCTACTTGTCTGTGCAAACTTTTCCAGTGCGATAAGTGCAAAAAGCATGACTGTGGGGTGGGACTGTAACTTCTGAAAGACAACAAAAGATAAAAAAAACAAAAAACGAAAACATCATTTCCCTGCAGAGGCGGCAAGTTATCAACTTCCTCTTCTTACCCAGTATGAGCTAGATTTTTTTTGTTGGAGCGGTCAGAAAAGTTTTCCTCATTCCGGGCCTCCATTACCCCTTTGCTAGTACTGTTAGGAATGAAGAACCAAGACAGAGTCTCCTCGAGGCTTCTGTCATTTTCTTGAGGTTACGGGGTTCACTTAAGAGTTATGGAAGTCTCTGGTTAAATGCACTCTGTTATTTTACTCAGTAGCATTTACGTATATTAGGGCTTTATTAAATACAAGAATACTGATTCTTACACTCATTTAAGCAAGCCAAACAGAAACCTAGAATTATAGCCCAAAGTGACTTTTTATTCAGCGCCCTGCACGGAACAATTCCTCAGTGCAGGGCTCTAGAATAATAGTGAAATGAACAACTAGTGGCTTAGCTTTCAATCCACATGCTGATGGCAGGTGGGAAAGCCAGTGAGCTCTTTCAGTTACATTTCAGTTCACGTCTATGAGCTTACCTACCAGGGAGGGATCGAGCCCGCAACCCAGAAAGGTCTTTCTGCTTAACATCACCTCTCACAGCCAAGCTTTCACACAGCTACTGGGAGCTCTAGGACATCCAACGAGTCCACTCACTTCCCTGGCGCCCAACTAGGTTCTGTGAAGCTCATATAACCCCCATCCTCCCCTGTTGCAAGCCTGCTTAGCGCCCTGCTTCATACCCCCAGGTCCTCCCCTCTGGCTATCAGTCTATGTCCTCCTGTCTCTGAACACTACCTTCCAAGCGGACGATTCTCTGCAGTATGCCAGGAACATGGCCTTGCCTATCTCTGGCTCTGCCAGCGATGTGCCCCCAGCCCAGAAACCCACTTTTCCTCCCTGTGTGCACAATCACCTCCTGACCTCACCGTGTGGCCATGTCTTGTCTGAGTGGCTTGGTTCCTTCCCCTCACCAGGAAACTTCCTGAGGACCAAGAACTGGTAAACAGCTCCCCATCCCCGGAGTGGGTCCCTAACATAATACTGAGTGTTTTGAGCCCACCTCACACACACCGAAAGAGGGCTTTCAGATTCTGAAGGCCGATCTCACTGCAAAAATAACTCTGAAAACTACAGACCGGTGGAGACTGCAGCCCAGCAGTGTAGGTCTGACAGCAGAGGCACAGCAAACCACAGGCTTCCCGACAACACCCCAAATCCCCAACAACAGTTTTAGGGGCCTTAGTGCCGGGGAGGAGAGGAGGCCCAGAGATGTAGATACACTGGGAATCTGACCTGCAGGTTTCCTGGTTTGGAATGCCATGTAATTTTGTTTCCCTAGGGCAGGGGGGATGGGGGAGGGGGGACCCCTATTACCATTTGCTAGACTCTAAGGACACGCACACACAAAGTCAATCATAGCCGCTATCTTGTGACCACATTTCAACCCAGCCCATCCCAGCCCAGCTGTTTTCGCTTGTAATAAATTCCTATCCCACCCTCATTTTTTTTTTTTTAAACACGGGAGGGAATAAGCACTCAGGAAACACCTGCAAATAAAATTTATAACGTTTATAACTGATTCCGCTCCCCGTGCCAATGGCTAAGCTGGCAATTTTAGAAAAATGCACCCTTCTGAATGGCTAAGAATAACTAGCTTTGATGTCTCACTTACCAGACACTGTAGCAAATATTCCAGTATTCCTGGGCTAAGTAAACCTATACTTGCAGGACCTAGACGAACACAACAAACACTGGGTATAATTAAATGCGCCACGTTATTTTTGAGCAGCAACTAGCAACGATACAATGGTTTTGACAGAACTCTTACCAAGCTCTCCCCTGCACAGGATCTTACTCAAGCCGCCCGCTCTGAGGTAGGGACTAGGGTTACCCCCAAATCATACATGAGCAACTGAGCCCTCCCCTGGCGCCCCCCAAGTGAAGTGACTTAACTCCAGGCCACTTGGGGAGCACATGGCAGAGTATGAACCAGCAGCCATTTGTTCTGATTTCTAACTCATGGCTCCTTCCACCACATATTAGTGAGCTAGTCCCCTGTATGTACTTTAATGTGAACCTTCCTGAAATGGGTGCTATTCATAAAGAAATTAAATATCTGCTTCTCTTCTCAGGAACTGCTCCAATGTAAAGTTCTTTTTCCTCTTCCCCCGACCTTTTAAGTCTCTATCACTTAGGTAAACTTTATAAAGTATGTGCACATATGTATGTTACATACATACACATAGAATCTTTATGTTATACTAAGTTCAGCCTTTTTTCCTAGTCTTAATTTTAAAGTACGTACTACTCGTTCTTTTAAATTTCCCTCTGAAAACCCTCAAAGCTTAATTAGATGGCATTCACCTCCGTGGCCTTTGTGTAATGTTTTCGTTATCCCTGTCCCTCCTTTTTGCGGGTCGGGGAGATTTTCTTTCCGGCACCGTTATACCTGATTAGCCCTGCAGGGCAATCTTCCCCTAATGTCAAATAACTGAAGATCTTCTTGGGGGGAGCTTCCTGGAGTTACCTGCTAGTTTCTCGGCCAGGCAGCCCAGGACAGCAGATGTGTTCCTGTGTTTGGCAGGATGACCCGAGTCCTGGCAGGCTACTTCTCCATTTAAATTCAGAATTTCTGTCAATTTCTGGAGTGCATCCTAAAAGCAAAAATGAACGAGTGGATTTGATAAATACACTACTTAGTCACCCCCCTGCAAGATAATCCTCCTAGGCTATAATCAGGTGTTAACTCAGAATAACCATACAGAAATGATATAATGTTACCCAATATGTCATTATTGATGGGAAATATTTATTTGATTAACCTGAAAGTTGTCTCACATAAATTGCTAAATTCTATTCCATTCAAAATGTGACAGTCATACCAGATATATGCTATATCCTCTCGAATCGTGAAATCATTTGGGTAGACTAAATCTACCAGTGCCATTATAACTTATAACAGGGCCTAGTGATGTTGAAGTAAAAAGTTACTTTATAAAAATGTTTATTTTTTTACTAAGCAAGACTAAATCTCACCAGAGCTTTTGAGACAAATTAGGATAAAAACAAACCTCTCATAAGCCCAAGCAATAGTCAATTCATCAGTGACTTGGCCAAAGACTCTTCCCTTTTGTCCACTTTGTTTTGCAATGTTGGGCCTTAAGGTCTGAGGTTTAAACAAATGAAAGATGCCAGAACCCAGCAGTTTAAGAAAAGGATGTCATAGAACACATGGACTAAGGCAATGAGTTTCAACTTTGGTTCTATGTAAGGGAATCTTTAACGTTTCAATAAGACTCAAAAGTGCTTTTAGTATGTTTTTTTCTTAATAGAAAATATGTACAATTTTTGTTATGAGGTTATTGTTTAAATATAAGAAAATCAGCTCAGCAACTGATTCCTCTCTTTTAGTTTCCAAAGATTGTATTTTAGATTAAATGCTTCCATTTCTAACATTTTTAAAGTAAACTAAAGCTTTATAGTGAGCCACTGATAGGAGAATGTGGCACTTCATTAGTTTATATAATAAAATTAATACTGAAAAACACCAGATACCATAAAGAGGAAATGCATTACATCAAATAATTCTTTGTGGTCATTCATCCTGTGTTTAAGCACAGATGACAGTTTCATAAAAGGTAAGTATCAACTTACTTTAGTGGGCAATGGACATTCATCTAGTAACAAGGTTATAACAGCTGGTCCCAGTGGATCTTCCAATGGAATAACTCTGATTAAAGACTGGACAACGTCCAGCCATCCTTCATCTAGGAGCAAATCAAGAGGGGTTACACGATGGAGCTACTATTTTAAAAATGTGAAAATACATAACCTATCACCCAAGATGACCTCACATTAAAATAGAAACACTATTGGCCTGCATCCTGTAAAATCTGGCATGGACATAGTCATCAATTGCTAGTAATCATGGTAGAGTCAAAGAATCCAAATTTACAGGAGTCTGCTGATTTTTTGGCAGCTTTATTTGGAGGAAATTCAAGCTATGGTCCTGGGTTCTCAAAATACGATTTAAAAAGTTTTTGGCATTTTATTTATTGACATAGGAGTTGATCAAGAAGATTAAGTATCTGAAGTAGTTGGCTTTATTTTCAGAATTATACTTAGCAAATTGAAAAAAATGATCCTTCCCATTTTAAAAAAGTTATGGTCAAAGATCCATCAATGCCAAAAAAACTCTCTGGTAATAATTTCAATGAGATAAAACTATTACTGAGAGGTACAGCTACATATTCAGGATGCAATATACATTTCCTATCCCTGGTCTAAGAAAATTTCCATATATAAGGGATTTTTTTTTTCTTTCTCATACCTGTGAAGTATTTTTGGGATCTTTTATATTTTTTTAAAGTGGTCACGTTTCTTTATGTAATCGCTAATTTCTTAATCATTAATTCATTAGGAAGTATTTAAAAAAAAACCTTAAAGAAATACCTGTTTCTGCCATTTCGTGCAATGTAATCATTGAATAGGGAGGTTCCTGATCACTGAAAAAACAAACATTCAAGGCATCAGACTGGAAGAAATGAGAAATGACAATTCCAAACCAAAGTTTACCCTCCACCCGGCTGGTGTGGCTCAGTGGTTGTGCGTTGACCTGTCAACCAGGAGGTCACTATTCGATTCCTGCTCAGGGCACATGCCCGGGTTGCTGGCTGAATTGGCCTGCTAGAGGCAGCCAATTGATAATTCTCTCTCATCACTGATGTTTCTCTTTCTCTCTCTCTCTCTCCCTTCCTCTTTCTAAAATCATTAAAAACATTTTTTTAAAAAAAGAATGATTAAAAAAAATAAAAATAAAGTGTATTTGCTACAGCAACTCTCTCATTATATTGAGAACTGTGCTCTCCTGTCAGATCAACGTCACCCTTTCCTAAGCAACAAGAACAATAAACCCCAGACCATTTTATAACTGCAGACACCCTTTTAGGTGTATTCTTACTCGGCCCGTCTATCTTTCATGTCTCGTTTTAAAAGCCTTATAAACTTTATAGGTAATAAAATTCTTCTCCTTCAGTAGTTTCTAAAAAGCAAGCTGTGTGACTCTGTTTATAGACTGTCTGACCCTGCTTTGCCATTATATCCTCCAATGTGGCACTTCACATTCGTTCTACACCCGCCTTAGCTTTCTATTCTCAGAAGAGTTGTAACTATAATTCAGCACAACAGGATTAAGGTGCAGGCTACCCGATTACTCAAATGTACAGGACATCACTTGCCTCATGGAAGGGAATTCTGAGCTTTATCAGCAAGTTCTCTTATAATTTGTAACACTTTCCTGAATTTTGGAAGTGAAGCTCCTACACTTGCTTCAGGCTGGTGTGGCTCAGTGGTTGAGCATCAACCTGTGCACTTAGGAGGTCATGGTTCGATTCCAGATCAGAGCACATGCCTGGGTTGCAGGCTCAATCCCCAGTGGGGGGCCTGCAGGAGGCAGCCGATGAGTGATTCTCTCTCATCCTTGATGTTTTTCTCTCTCCCTCTCCCTTCCTCTCTGAAATCAATAAAAGATATATTTTTTAAAAATACATAAAGCTCCTAGCTTGCCCCCAGACTTTCTGAGTCACTTTTTAAAATATATGGCAGCCCAAACCGGTTTGGCTCAGTGGATAGAGCGTCAGCCTGCAGACTGAAAGGTCCTAGGTTCGATTCCGGTCAAGGGCATGCACCTTGGTTGCGGGCACATCCCCAATTGGGGGTGTGCAGGAGGCAGCTGATCGATGTCTCTCTCTCATCGATGTTTCTAACTCTCTATCCCTCTCCCTTCCTCTCTGTAAAAAATCAATAAAATATTTAAAAAATAAAATAAAATATATGGCAAAGTCTACTCTATACTGTTTTTTCCAACGGGCTTAAATAGCATTGCTTCTGGTTTACTTACTTGGGAGGGACAACTTTTCACTACAATTTTATGGTATGTTTTAAATTTCACCAGGAAGAAATTTTATATAACAGCGTCTAGTCCCTTGCTTGAGTTTGGAGGATGATATCAATGGCAGAGGTATTTCCTACAAATATATTAAATTACATTATCCCTCTAAGAAAGGCATTATTCCCCTTTTAAAGCTGAGGAACCTGAGGCTTAGAGAAGTCACTTACCAGGGTCATGGAGCTAGTGAAGGGGCTGGGTTAGAATCTGCATCTTGGTCCATCATGGTTCATCAAAAGCTCAAAAACTTTTGCTTTTAACTACTGACCTGTATGGTTCAGTTAAAAGATTTGTTCAGTTTGAACCATGCCCTTTGACTTCACCATTATTCAACCTGGGATGTCGTATTTAAGCGTTAGACAAAGCAGAGGGAAACACAAGATAGGCACAGGTGTGCCCCGCAGTTTCAACTTACAATTTTCCCGAATGGATCTAAGAGGGCCAAATAGGAAGATTAAAAACAGAACAGTCCGAGATTGGTGTGGCTCAGTGGATAGAGCTTCGGCTTGCGAACTGAAGGGCCCTGGGTTCGATTCCGTTCGGGGGCATGTACCTTGCTTGCGGGCACATCTCCACTGTGGGGCATGCAGGAGGCGGCTGATTGATGTCTCTCTCTCATCAATGTTTCTGACTTTCTATCTCTCTCCCTTCCTCTCTGTAAAAAATCAATAAAAAATATATTAAAAAAAAAAAAAAGAGAGCAGGATGAAAACTGCTTGATCTATGTTGTTATGTTGCCAACACAAGCTGAGTGTAGCCATGCTCTGAATTTCCGGTCAGAGGAGCAGATAGGGTAAAAGTGAGTCTTCGTGAAACCATTTCCTATTGTAGCCTGCCATACAAACTCACTTCACATTTACTCTATTCCCTATAAAGACCATAGATCTCATTAGTGTTTTCTGCTGGAGAAATATTTAGCCAGCCCCAGTCAGACTAAATACTTGGGCTCAGTGGATAGAGTGCTGGCCTGAGGACTGAAGGGTCCCTGGTTGGATGCTGGTCAAGGGCTCGTCAGGAGGCAATCAATTGATGTATTTCTCTCACATTGATGTTTCTCTCTCTGTGTATCTCTCCCCCTCCCTTCCACTCTCTCTAAAAGTCAGTGGAAAAATATCGTTGGGTCAAGATTGACAAAGAAGAAATAGTAGACATTTCCAGTTGGGCGTAGATATTATAAAACACCCAATATAAGATATACTCTGCCTGCAGAGGAGAAATAAAATATCCTCCCCTTGCTCTATGAGCGCAAGGCGTGGCGAATACATCCTGTGAACTGAAGGAGTCCACGAGTCACGGTTCCTGGCAACACGCTTCTCATTACCCAAAGGGCGACGGCTACTCAGATACTCACTTATCTACAAGGGTCCGTATGACTGCCAGCGTGTCCAGCACCAACCCATCTACGTTCTGTTTCTTTCTCCGAGGTTCATGCGGTCCTCGGCCCCTCCTTGGCGGCCGAACAGGATCCCGGGGTTGGTTCCTTACGTCAACAGCGGGTACTGCATGGTTCTCGGCCTGTTGCTGCTGGGCATCGACATTATCTTCCGCGCCGCTGTCATCCCGGCAGATACAGGAGTTCCCCATGGCAGCGGCAGCGCCCCCAGTCCCCAGGAAGTGGGCGATGTGCTCCTCAAGAGTCACCAGCAGACCCTGGCCAAGGCTTCTGCTTGCTAAGAACACAGCCCAACCGAACACAATCATTTAGATCGTTTTCAGTGGGCCAGGTCCTGTTTGCATAATCCAGGGTTCAGACACTCGCATCCTCTCGGTTGTTAACAACTGAATGCCGAAGAAAGGTGCCGAGTTGGTCTCCAACATTCTCAGTTACAGGGAATCCTGGTCATCCAGCGGCAGCTCTAAAAGAAAAAGAAAAAAAAAACAAAAGGAAAATGAACCAAAGGTTTGTGGCTATTCAAGCTTTTCTAGTTGGATTTTCATAGATAGTGGGGTTACCGTGAAGAATCGTCTTTGGTTATTTTTATACGTTTCTGACTCAGAGAGGTATCTCTGTATGAGAGAATTAACAATCGATAATTTTTATCACTCTGTATTAGAAAAAGCCTGTGGTGGGGATGCCCTCACACCGCAACAACCAATCAGCAGGAGGCTGCATGAGGGCCTGAGCCTCCACGTTGCTGCGGAGACGGGGTGCTTGGAGGAGGTGGGACCAGCCAGAAGCAGCTTGTGGGGACCCAGGGCGGGGCTTGAAGCGGCCAGAGAAGGCCGGAGGGGTCGGGGGTAGGGGTCGGCTCTGTTGGGCAGGGCCGGGAGATTTCACGCACCGGGTCTCTAGCTACATTATAAAATCGATTGCTAAGCCATATCCTTGTAAACCACCGGAGTTACTATTGATCTTTTTAAAAAGTATGTGTGGTTCTATATACAGAACTACATTTAGAAAAATGTGTACAGTTGTTCAAGGGTTCCTTTCTTGGATAAAAAATGAACTGCCTCCTTTCTTACTTTGCATGTAGGAGAAAATTTCATGTTTCAAATAAAGTATCTAATTACAGAGGCTTGTTGTTTAAAAAGCAGGATAAAATTACAGAGGTTTGTTGTTTAAAAAGCATGATAAAATTGTGTCAATTCTCACAGCAATCACACAGGCAGTTACAATGTTCTCTGTTATCTAAGCCAGATTCAGTTTGGGGAAAGGCAGAGGCAACAAGGTTGCATTTCCACAATGATCTGTTTGTTGTACCACATCCCAGCTACAAGGTCAAGAATAAGGATGCACCATTTGTTTTTTAAAATACTGACCAAGCACCGCGGGTCAGTCACCATGCTGGCACTGGCAGAACAAGGCACGGTCCCTGTCCCCCCAAAATTCATGGATGGCCATTCTCATCCCACACAGTTCGTTAATCACTGGAAGCCTAATGAGAGAGCTAACTCTTCATTCACCTGAAAGTCTGGTTAGGTCTAGAAAGAAAGATGTAGAAGCAGGAGACTGACTTGGGGCTGGCAGCCGAGACCTGGAAACCAGGACCCATAGAAACTCAGATGGACACAGAAAGAACAAAAAACATTTGCTTACTTACAAGTCAGTCCTCTGATAGTGAGTAATGGCTCAGGAATAAATATAAATTAAAGGTAGAATTCGGTGGAATTAGAAAACAAGAGAAAAATTACTTCTATTATTTGAACAGATTTGCAATACATCATTTTAAACATCTGTCCAGTTTAATTATTGCTCATAAATGGGGATGGTGTTTGAAGAAAGACAGATAAGATGGAGATAGAAAGTTTGTGGGTACTAGGTGTACTGGTTAGTAATGCGGATTTTTTTCAATAGATGAAGTTATACATATGTTGATATATATGAGATTTGATATGTATGTATGCTCTTTTGTTGTATTGCTCCTTTAGATTTCCACTTGTTGTGATCAATGGCACACGTACTTTCTTTGCAGCACTTCAAAAAACACACAGAGTGGAAAATTGGTTCTCTGCATGGTCTGCCTCAAAACAACTTCAGTATCCACAAATTCCCTGAAAGATGGGGGAAATGTGTAGCTAGCAAAGGACATTACTTTTAATAAAGCACTTTTGATGTTTTTCTTGAAATGACCAGTTTTCTTTTATTACAAAATCTACATTATTACAGCTAATAATGCAGATTAATATTAACTGGTTAATAATTCGGATGAACAAATAACCAGTTAAAATTTGGATTAATCATTAACCAGTTAAAAATGTGAATTAATCATTAACTGGCTAATAGTGCAGATTAAATATTAACCGGTTAATAATGCGGATTTTGTAATCCGAAGAAAATGTCAACACTTGTAAAGCTATTAAGAATAAGTAAGAAGAAAGCTTTGGGAGTGCTTGTGAGAAAAGCAGCGAGTTAAAAATTTTTAAATTTTATTCTATCCAAAACTTTGTCGCTAATGCTTATATATTAGGAGATATAATGAATGTAGAATAATTAACCTATGCAGTTCTCCATTTAGCATAGTCTCAAAGCAAATGGAAGCTATCCAATACATACAAACAGGCATTTTTCAAAAGATGACTAAATTTGGAGGTGAGAAGACCAAAACTGGGTTTTGTTTTTTTTGTCTATTTCTAAATTGAACTCAAGTGTAGCTTGGGTCAATTTCTTCTAAGTCACTTTCCTTATTTGACCCAGCAAATGATGACGTCAGCTACAAAATTTGTCAGAGAAGAAAAATAAGCGCCCAAAAAAAAATAAATAAATAAAGGTTCTCAAATATTTCAAACCCGAAGTCTGTCTTTTTTTTCAGAACTAGCTGTCAAGTCCCAGGGATGAAATGGGTGGGAGAAGCGGTGAGGCATTTCAAAGGTAAGGCTGTAAAACATACAAGGAAAAAAGATGAGCGATTATCTTTTGAAATGTCCTGAAATGAGCATCTACAGGGTGCTTTTGAAGTTACGGCCAAAGGCAGGGCACATAAATAAGCGGAGTGCGTGATCTCTCAGATTTATGTGGCACCGAGAAACCTATAGCTCTTCCTCTGAAAAAGGCTGTCACTCCCGATACTTCTCTCGGAAAACAGACTGTGAATTAAATACTTCAGGCCACAGCCGGGGCTGGAGTGCTTTATCTCATTCCAAAAGCGGTGTGTGGACCATTGTTTTAAGACAGTAACGCTCAGCCCCCAGAGCTGGTACAGGATGCCAGAGGCCACCGGCAGCAGAGGGCAGGGGCTTTGCAGTCAGAAAGACTGGGCACAGGGCCCGGCCTGCAATGTTGACAACTAAGCATTCTAATTACCCTGACTCTAGACACACTTTGCAAACAGGGAGAGAGCAATAGTTCTTACAGCTCACAGTGCTACTGTGAGGGATTCAATCAAACAGTGCCTGTAAAACAGATGGCACGGTGCCCATACTTAAAGGATCCCCAAATGCAAGATGTTCTGAGAAAAATGAGACCTAGCTAATCCAAGGTAACGAAATAACCTGGGAGGTGGGACTCTGGAGTAAGACGCGACTTAAGAGCACTGAGTTAACTCAACAGTTTATCTTTTCTAGAACTCATTTACCTTGTACTGAAACAACCTTTACTTAGCTAGACTTCTGACCCCACCTCGGAAGGGATTGTAGCTTCATTATCCCAAAGGTGATGAGCATTCAAAGCCCGTCGGTACTTCTTTTGCTAATTCCTGGTTCCACTCCAGAGAGCCAGAGTCAGAACTGCTAGGATGTGGTCCAAGCACGTGCTTTCTTAAAAGCTCCCCCGGCGATGCCCGGCCGGTGTGGCTCACCTGTTGAACGTGGAACCAAGAGGCCTCCAGTTCGATTCCCGGTCAGAGCACATGCCCAGGTTGTGGGCTCGATCCCCTGTGGGGGGGCGTGCAGGAGGCAGCCGATAGATGATGTTTCTATCTCTTTCCCTCTCCCTTCCTTTCTCTCAAAAAAATCAATACAAAATATTTTTAAAAAATCAAATAAACTCCTAGGTCATTCTGTTAGGACCAGGTCTGAAATCACTGCATATAGACTCTAACAAAGAACTGACACAGTAGGCAGGACCGACTACTGGCTGAATGAAGGGCCAAACTGAAACATGAATGGGCGATTCTTCTGGGCTCAAGAAAGTTAACCTTCTTCCCAGAAAAATGAATTGTGACTCTCTTTGGAGTGGTCAGCCAAAATACCCACTAGACCAGAGGTACACCCATTAGTCATTATGTACAATGCGAATCAACACAATGAATAAAACAGCTCCCCGTATTTCTCACCAGATCTACCCTATGGAGCATCATAATGACCCTAGATAGTGCCTTGCTCTTGGGCAATGTCATTCAAGTGTTGACAGACTGAATGAAAGAGAAAATGATTAAGACTAGAGATTATGTAAACCTGTGATGCCTAGATCCTTCACCTTAACTTTGAAGACTTCTTAGCATTAGATGGACAGTCAAGTCCATTTGAGACCCAAGACAAGCTAGTCACAAAATTTAAACATACAAAACTATTAAATCTATGGCCATGGCAATCATCAACTGATATGGCAATTATCAATTATATTAATGATGATGATACCACGGGATGCCATTGCTTAGTAGAAAGACTTCTCACCATCTAAATGGTAATGCTTTTTAAATCATTATATTGTTCATAGCAATTTTTCTGCAAGAGCATAGTTATAATCAAGCATTCCCTTTGTGAATCTGTTTCTCTGAAAAGTAGTATTAATTTTGATTTCTTCTGTTTTTAAATTGATTTTAGAGAGGAAGGAAGAAAAATGTTGATGTGAAACACTATCAGTTGTCCTTTCCCCCTGCCCCCCACATGCCCTGGCCAGGATCAAGTGCACAACGTGGTATATGTCTTGACAGGGAATGGAACCTGCCACCTTTCAGTGTATGGGATGACGCTCCAACAATGGAGCCACACCAGCCAGGATTGACTTTTTTTTTTTTTAACAGAGAGAAAGGGAGAGGGATAGAGTTAGAAACATTGATGAGAGAGAAACATTGATCAGCTGCCTGTAGGGGATGTGCCCGCAACCAAGGTACAAGCCCTTGCCCGAAATCGAACCCAGGACCCTTCAGTCCGCAGACTGATGCTCTATCCACTGAGCCAAACTGTTTAGGGCAGGATTGATTCTTTTTTAAGAAGAAAGTAAATATTATTCCTTCCCCTTCTGATCTATTTATGATTAGATTTTTGTATTTTATATATTTTATAAAGCTGCTCTGAGAGGGGAAAAAAAAGAATCAAACTTGGGTTCTCAGTAAGTTTTGTGTTAAAGCAATGAGGTCTGGTACCCAAAACACAGACCTCTACCATCATAAACACGTCACCACAGGAGACATCTGGCCAACTGGCCTATTCCGGTCTAACAAATGGCCCAGGAATCAATGATTCAGCTCTTCAAATATTTGCTTGCATTCGGTCATAATACAGCTCAGTGACATTAAGAACACTTTCTTTTCTCTGAAAAGAAGACTTCAGGATTATGTTGCCAAAAGGAGAGGCTGCTGAAATAAATGACCATAGGAATAAAAACCAAACTGTGGGCATGAAATGACTGTTGCTGTCATCTTCACTTTATCATTCCCAAATAGTGTTGCAGGATGCAGTGTTTTTTTCCAATCCACTGCTCACCATCAAGGCTAAATCACCGAGCATAAAAAGTAACAATATGTAACGCACTGGAAATGTTCATGATTTTTCCCTCATTAGAAAATGTTTTGGATGTTTTCCTAAGATAGTATTAAAAGTGATAGTTCTTTGTGCATGTTTACTAGCCCCGACTTTAATTATGAAAAATTTCACACACACAGCAAACTTGAATTTTAAAATGAACACCTACACACCCACGAGCTGGATTTTACCATTAACATTTTACGATACTTGCTTTATCACATATCTATCCAACCCGGGCATGTGCCCTGACTGGGAATCGAACTGTGACTTCCTGGTTCATAGGTGAATGTGTTGTGGGCTTGATCCCTAGTGGGGATGTGCAGGAAGCAGCCAATCAATGATTCTCTCTCATCATGATGTTTGTATCTCTCTCTCCCTCTCCTTTCCTCTCTGAAATCAATAAAAATATGTTAAAAAAGAATTAATTATAGAATACAGTCTGATATGAAATAGTACAAGAGAGAAAAGACAAATCCTTTCAGCATTCGAAAAATGTATTAAAAGATAAAATTTAGGGCTGAGATAGATTAAGAAATTCCCAGAAGCAAATAATAGTTAAAAAGGAAGAAAGGAAGGAAGGAAGGAAGGAAAGAAGGAAAGAAGGAAGAAAGAAAAAAAAGAGAGAAAGAAGAAAAAAGGAGAAGTAAATAATCCCGGCCAGGTCTCAAGACTGAAAATTTTGCCTTGGACCCAAAAAGGAAACACTACAGAAGAGCTGAGGTAAGTGCTAATGATGGCTGCAGCTCGAAGGAGAAAAACATAACACTCTCAGTGCTTGGGATTGTCCCCCCAGGAGACAAAATAACAGGAAATCAGCCCTAACCGGTTTGGCTCAGGGGATAGAGCATAGGCCTGTGGACTCAAGGGTCCCAGGTTCGATTCCGGTCAAGGGCATGTACCTTGGTTGTGGGCACATCCCCAGTGGGGGTGTGTGCAGAAGGCGGCTGATCAATGTTTCTCTCTCACTGATGTTTCTAACTCTCTATCCCTCTCCTTTTCTCTCTGTAAAAAAACAACACAATAAAATATATGTTTAAAAAATAAACAATAGGAAATCCTACAGATGTGTTATTTGAACAGGTGATTCATAATCTGAAGGATAGGGTGTTTCTAGTACAGAAAAGTCTTTACTATTAAAAGAAGCAAACAAAATGTATAAACAGTCTGGATAACAACACTTTCCTTAATGAAATCTACTTAAAGTGGTGTCTGAAAACACTCCCTTGGACACCCAGAAGCTACAAGGCATTCAATAACGACATTAAGCGAATTCATTCTAAAAGTTGTAAAAGTAGAGAGTATTTCCAAAATACTTATACTTTGAAAAAAAATTTTTAAATAAATATGATTATAATGCTTACACGCCAGGCACTGAGCAAAGATGAAAAAAAGGCCCCTTATGCTCTTGGCAGAGAGACGAAGGACAGCAAATGGACAACACCGGGGTGCCCGCCCCAGAACGTAACATGCGCCAGAGAAGCCTCCGGGTAAAGCAGCGTCGGGTTCACCAGGAGCAGGCCTCTCCTTCCTCCACGTTTCCAGTGGCAAAGGAACTTAGTACCATCAAGTGTTTCTGCCCAAGCAAGTTTTTAGGTGACTACATCTCAGCGTTCGCAAAAGGGTATGGACCCGAGACTGGTGTGGCTCAGTGGATAGAGCGTCGGGCCTGCGGACTAAAGGGTCCCAGGTTCGATTCCGGTCAGGGGCATGTACCTTGGTTGCGGGTACATCCCCAGTAGGGGGTGTGCAGGAGGCAGCTGATCATGTCTCTCTCTCATCGATGTTTTTGACTTTCTATCCCTCTCCCTTCCTCTCTGTGAAAAATCAATAAAATATATTAAAAAAAAAAAAAGGTATGGAGGCATTGCCACAGATTCACGTCTTGAATTATAAGCCACAAAATTGTTGGTACCCATATCCTGACCACAGGGAGAGGGAAACCAAATGCCCATCAATTAAACTGATAACGAAGCTAACAGGCGTTCTGATGAAAAACAAAACCAACAGCTGAGACCAGTTTGGCTCAGTGGATAGAGCGTCGGCTTGTGGACTGAAAGGTCCCGGGTTTGATTCCGGTCAAGGGCATGTACCTTGCTTGCGGGCACATCTCCACGGTGGGGCGTGCAGGAGGCGGCTGATCGATGTCTCTCTCTCATCGATGTTTCTGACTTTCTATCTCTCTCCCTTCCTCTCTGTAAAAAATCAATAAAATATATTTAAAAAAAGAAAAAAGAAAAACAAAACCAACAAAAACCACCAGAGGACGGGCAATGGAGAACAAGCACCATTCCGCCGCCCGGAGGCCTCCCTCTGTGCCCAGGACACGCCAGGCTGCATGGTGCCAAGTCCCCAGGCCGGGCTTCCTGGGAGAAAAAGGTGTCAGACGGGGTGCTCTGGTTGTGGTTGGTGAATATCATGTTTTAGCAGCCCCGACTGACTCACTGGGGAGGTTCTGAATAAGGAGCCCGAGGCATGGGTAAGTGTGACTAACTCTGAAGCCATACGAGCTGGAAAAAGGAGATGCTCCTTCCACAAGGTGGGTGGGGCAGGGTGAGAGTCAGACCCTGGGAACCCGGAGAGAAAACCTGATTCTGCAGAAGGCAGGAAGGGTGAGAAGAAGCTAGCGCCGCACCATTAAACGACGAGGTAATCATCAGCTGGCCACGTAAGGGACTTCAAGCCTTCTATTTGATGTGTCCAGGAACCATGGAATTATGCCTGGGAACTATCATTCCAAGCAATAAGGAAGCTGGGAGCAGGGTTCATGCCTGAACAGACTTCAGGAGGGCATCGATTCTCTGCCATCTTAAATGCACTCGTAGTTTTTTTAAAAGCTCAGAAAGGGAGAAAGAGGCCCTAAGAGGCCCCCCCGCTGTGTAGAAGATGAACTTGACCTCATTTAGCCCTGTATGGATCACACAGTTCTCCACGGTTGCATATGCGCTTACCTATTTAACCACATTTCCTTCTGGAATGGACACTGAGAGTAAAGTGTTAACAATGATGTGCTTTTTTTTTTTCTAATCATAAAGATTGGCAAGATAACTATTTCAAAAGCGGACTTACTGAACAGATAAACCCAAGGGAAAATACTCTTTTCTGTGACACTCCTAAAACTGGTACGTCTCCTAAAGGCTGTGGCCCAAGTTTTGGCATTCGCCGCTTCCTGACTATTCTGTTTTTCAATTTTCTAATTTGAATGGGGGTGGGAGGGGCGGGCTATGCGATTTCAATGGTAAATGCCTTGAAAATATCAAATATTTGAGAGAAGCGAAACGGATAGTTTACTTCCCCCAAATAACTCTTTTGAAATAAATTACTGGTTCCACTGTGGTGCGGCCCTGTGGCTATCACCTCCTACTTTATAAAGATCCCACCACAAAGCAAAACATCTCCCAGTTAAAGTAGTATAATAGCGATTACCAGCCTCAAGAATTACTCATCACTTCTCAAGCTAGAGAGCTATTAGAATAGCCAAGAGAGAGTTGAATTTTAAAGGATGCAAAGTGATGTCTCATTTCATTATAACAAATTATTACTAGGGAAGGTACTGTATAGGCAATTCTTGACAGACTGCATTAAGCTTATGAGTTGAAATCAACTGTTGTGAAGGCGCTTCAGGAACACACAACGATTTTTTTTTGTTGTTGTTCTCTTGCCAACACATACTCCAGAGTTGTTGTTTTTCCCTACTCACTACAGAGTGGCAGACTATTCTTCAAAATGGTAAGTTTTTATTTCCTCTTGATTCTCAGCCAAGTTATTAAGGGAAAAGTTATTTTGCTGACAAAGCAGAAGAAGTCCACGTGGTGTAAGGCTGGGACACGTCCTCTAATCAATAACTGAAAAATAATCACGGAGTCCAAAAATAAGGAAGGGTGTGCGAAAGCAGCCGAAAGCAGGTCACAGACAGACAGACATTAGGCGGGAGGTCGGGACAGCACGGATCCGGGAAGATGAGAAACCTCACCAAGTCACCACAGTGATTCTTTTTTAAAAGACCCACGGAACGGAAGACTAGAAAAACCAGAAATACGAGCCCGCTTTTTTGTTTAAAAGCAACAAGCTTCAAAAATCGTAAATGAGTGACTATCTGGAAAACCAACTCTAACAAATGCCTCTAACTAAACACCAGGAAAGTGTCAGACCTGGATGCAAGCATCTTATCACCTCATAGAGGAGCTGCACGGCAGGAAGTCAACCCAGGAAACGCAGACTCCACAACGGTGGAAAATAAACCGTTGTGGAAGAGGGATTGAAAAGCAATTGCTCATCGTTCGTTTGAAAGGAAGGCATCATGTCCATGGAGGAAACAGGAAGTCTCCCTCACAAAATCACAACGGAGGGAGGTAGAAAGATTTCCTATCTGTAGACATCCAGAGGCCATGAAAAAATAAATTTTATATATACATATGTGTGTGTGTATATATATATATATATATATATATATATATATATGAGAAAAAGGGGAGGTAGTTTACATTACTGCAATGAGATCACCTGGAAGAAAATGTCAGCTGCCAGGGAGAAAACCTGGTGAAGGAAAAGATTATGGTATAAGTGCTGCCTCCTGCCAGCACCATCCCACAATTTCAAAGTAAATTAAAACTCTGAGCAAAAAAAACAACACACCGGGAATCCTCCCACCTCCATCTCCGCCAGCGGCTGGAACCTTGGGTTTAGAGTAGAATAGGACCTGCACACACACAGCCGTGAACCCTGAAGCTCTCAGGCTCCTTGGGCTCCCAAAGTGGTCCACCCTTCGTGGACGAAGGCGCACCCCTGGCATCTCCCCAGTTTGGCTTTAGAAAGTGCCTTCACTTTCCTTCCTCAACAGCCCGCCCGCCAGCCCTGTGGTGGGGGGACCATTGCCTTTCACCCTGCTTGCAGCCGGGACTTTGCAGACGGCGTGCTTTGCAGGAGAGACCTGTGTTGGTGGGTGGGGAGTCTAAGGACAAGGCAGATAGTAAGGGGGGGCGGGGGAGGTGCCGGGGCGGCTGCCGGACTCGACTCCGTCCACAGGAGACACTTCCAGCCCTTTAACCGTCCAAAGTGCACGGCTCCCAGGAGGCCGGCCTCCTTCACAAAGGACAGGACGGCGGGCGCGGTGCACCCCCTCTCCGCCTTGAGGTCTGGCCACCAAGACGGGGAAACCGGGGCAGCCGGGAGGGGCAAAGAGTCAGGTCCAGACGGGGCGCAGGGAGCGTCGGTGGGAAGAGACGTCCCCCCCCGCCCCCCACCGCCCCCCACCCTGCACTCGGCCCCGCAGCAGCTGAATTCTGGGGTTGCAGACCCCGGGGTCTGTCTCCTGCTACCTCCTCGCGGTTCCTCCCCGAGGCTCGCCTGCCGATCGGGGGGGGGGGGTTGTGTCTCTCTCTCCCCAGCAGCGACCCCCTCTCCCCGCGGCCCTTCCCCACTTTCCACGCCGGGCCTCGGGGCATCGGCGAGCTCGGGCTGCAGACTCCTAGCCTCCCCCCCGCCCCCTCTCCACGTCTCGGAGGCATCTCTCCACCCCCCCCACCCCCCGCGGCATTGGGTCTCCCCGGGGGGAATGTCTGCTTCCCTCCCGGTGCCACCGAACCCCCAAACTCCACCAAAGGAAGCGCTCCCACCGCGTCCTCCTCCCGCTCTGCCCCTTCCGCCCTGGACACCCCCCCCCGCACCCCGAGAGCACTCCCTCCCCATCATCAGGGGGCTCCCGGGGGCTCCCTGCCTCTCACCTGGCGCCCTTTCCCCGCGGCCTGCTCCAAAGGGCGACCCCCGAGCACCTCCGCCGCCGCCGGCCCACACCCCCCGCCCCCCAAAGGGGGGAACACCCCTCTTCTTCCAGGAACCGCTCTCTCTCTCTCTCTCTCTCCAGGCGCCTTCCGCGCGGGCCTCCGCGGAGGAGCGTCTCCGGGCTGTTTCCCGGGCTCTGCCAAACGCCACCCGCTTCCCCGGCGCCCCTTCTCCCCGAAAGCCTGCGTGCGCCCCCAACCCCTCCCCGCGCCGGACTCCAGTCCGGTCTCCCCGCCGCAGACTCGGGGACGGTCCTCTTCCTCGGGGACGGTCCTCTTCCTCGGGGACGGTCCCCTTCCTCCCCGACGTCCCCCCCCTGCCCTCGGACTTCCCCTTCCGCTCCTCCGCGTCCCCTCGGGGGGGGGGGGCTTCCCGGGGCACAGCGGCGGGGCTGCGGCACTGACTTGCTCCGGCTCCCGGGTCCGATCGAGAGAGACGGGGAGGCAGCGACGGCGGCGCGACTCCTTTGTGACAGGTCCGAGCGAGCGGTAAAGATGGACGCGAGGCCACGGCGCTGCCATTACGTGCCGCGGGCCCACCCACCCCCGCCCCGGCCCGCCCCCCAGGCCCTCCCTTCAGTCCCCGAGGCAACGCCCCTTCCCTTGACGACCAATCAGCGGGCCGGGACGGCGTCACGTGGCCGCCCGGCCCGGCCCGCCCCTTGAGGCGGGCGCTGGCCAATGGGCTGGCTGAGGTGTGAATGGCCCAATCCGGTGCCGTCCGGGCCCCGGATTTCCCTCGGGCTCTCGGGGCGGAAGGGCGCTGCGGATTGGGCTGCGCCGCCGGAAGCGGGCTGCCACTCTGGGCGGCGGCGGCGGCGGCGGCGGCGGCGGCGAGGAAGAGGAAGCCCTGAAGGGTCAAAAGGAATACCAAAGCGCAAAGGCTCTTTGCCTTCTCGGCTCTTTCTGTGGTGTTTTTTTTTAACTCCTCAAGAGGAAGCGGCGGCGGCGGCTCGGGGTGAGCGCTCACGAGGAGAGGTGCCCGCCCCCCGCGCGTCGGGAAAGGTGAGTGTGGCCCGGGCCGGGGCCGGCGGCTGCGGGGCCGGCGGCTCCTTCGCTGAGGGGACGGGGGCGGCCGTGTCCGAGGGGCGCTTTAGGGCCTGTTCCCCTAAAGGGCCCTTGGTGGCCGCGGCCGGAGAGGTGCGGAGCCAGCCTGAGGGCGCCGGCGCGCGGGGGGCTCCGGGGCGCGTCGGGGCGGACACCTGGCGGTTTCTAGCGGAATGGGGGGCGGGGTGGGGGGTGGGGGCGGGGGGACTCGGGGTGCGGAGCGGCTCCCGGCCGTTCCCGAGCGGCGGCGGTGCCCGGGGCGCCAGGGGCTTTTCCGCCGCACGGTCAGTG
>JAAGEH010000452.1:4230208-4298404 GCA_011751065.1 Lasiurus cinereus | reverse complement strand
TTCTTTCTCTTTTTTTAAAATTTGATCTTGAGAGGAGTTATATAAAGCCTGGGGGGGGGGGGGTGGGATGATTTAGTGTGGGTTAGGTTCCAAAGCCAGCCCGGATACAAAATGATCACAGCTACCCTGGAAAATCTTTGAGGGGAGCATTATGATGGATGTAGGTATGCCAGCGCAGCAAAATTCCAGCATGGCCAGGTTTTCCTCCAGCTTTGGAACAGCTGCTATTTTTTCCCCTGTGATTCCCAGATGAAGTAGTTGGTTTACATTTAGGAGTCACAATGTGTAACAGATACAACTAATATTAGAATCATACACAGTGAGGGAGTGTTTATACACCGAGAGGCACTCATGAGCTAGGAACTAAGGATCAGCTAAGGGAGCTAATAATTTAAGTTCTCTCTCTTTTTCTTCCAGTGTATATAGATGAATTCAGGTAAATGCACATATAAATGAGTCTCACTTCTCATGTTATAAGAAGATGAATGCATTATAAGTGTGTGTGTGTTTTTAAATAATTTTATGTTGTTAATCCTAACCTGAGGATATTTGAATTTTATTTTATTTTTTAGAGAATGCAAGAGAGAGGGAGAAACAGAAACATCGATGTGAAAGAGACACATCAGCTGGTTGCCTCCTGAATGCGCCCCATTCAAGGCTGGGATCCAAGGAACCCGAGACCCTTCAATCTATGGGTCGTTGCTCTAACCACTGAATCAAACCAGCTATGGCGAAAAATAACTTTATTGCATGTGTTTTTTAAATGCCTACGTGATAAGAAGGTTATACCAATTGTTCTTCATAATAAAAATTTTAAGTATGAATTAAATTGCTATGTTGTACCCTCATTTTTATGTTCTTTTTGTTTTCTTTGGTACTGGGGTATGTTAAGTAAGCGTCATCAGTAGAAGAGTGAAGATTACTTGGTCTACTAATAAATGCTAATAGATTGTTCTGTTAGTAGTTGTCATTCTCTGAAGTTTTATAATTCAGGGAAATTTGGTTAGATCTACTGGAAATTACTGTAGCTGGTAGAAGAGCCTTATGGCCGGAAAGCAGTCTTTATTTGTAATATACCTGAGTTTGCCAGATGGAGAATTGCTCTTAGTTGTGACTTGAACGTTAAGTTAGAAAGGTAGAAAGAGCAGCGCTTAACTATATTGACAAAAAGAAAGTGTATTGGCTGGCTGGTGTGGTTCAGTGATTGAGTATCAACCTGTGAACCAGGAGGTCACCGTTTGTTTCCCGGTCAGGGCACATGCCTTGGTTGTGGGCTCCATCCCCAGTGGGAGATGTACAGGAGGAGGCCAGTCAGTGATTCTCTCTCATCATTGATGTTACTATCTCTCCCTCACCCTTCCTCTTGAAATCAATTAAAAAATATATATCCTATATAATAAAAGGTTAATATGCAAATTGACATAATGGTAGACCAACTGGTTGCTATGATGTGCACTGTCCACCAGGGGGCAGATGCTCAATGCAGGAGCTGCCCCCTGGTGGTCAGTGCACTCCCACAGGAGGAGCATTGCTCAGTCAGGAGCCAGGCTCATGGCTAGCGAGCACAGCAGCTGTGGTGGGATCCTCTCCCACCTCCTCGGCAGCACTAAGATTGTCCGACTGCCAGCTTAGGCCCGGTCCCCATAGGAAGCAGGCCTAAGCTAGCAGTCGGACGTCCCCTGAGGGCTCCTGGACTGCAAGAGGATGCAGATGCAGGCTGGGCTGAATTTTGTGCACCTGGCCGCGAGAGGGAGAGAGAGGGGTGTGTGTGTGTGTGTGTGTGTGTGTGTGTGTGTGTATTTAAAGGAAAGTGTATTGTCCTGTTACTTTTGCTGCTCAAAAAGAGAAGTTTAGAACACCCTAACACAGAGTTCCCCTGATGTATTTTTCACTTGCTAACTAATGTTAGAATTAGGGAGTGTGGTAGTCAGTGCTGCAAACATTTAAAGTAGTCTGCCATTACAAAATTTAGTTCCATAGGAAACCAGATCTCTTTAATTTGTCTCATGGCACTAGCTAAGTGGAATAATTTTTTAGTTCAGCAGTAGCAATTATTTTTGTGTGCAACAATGTAAATTTTGTATCTTAAAATTTGTGTGTCATGCTATGTGAGACACTGAGCCCATTTTGTCCCATCAACCTGGAAATTAAATACCACAGTCTCCAGTGCAAACACAGTAGATCAGTGTATTACAGTTACTTTGGCTTGAAATATAAGAACTTTGTTTTGTTTTTTGACTGTCAAGCAAATGTGAAAACTAATGTTCTTTATTTGTATCAATTTGAAACTGAAGTTTGGACAAAGTGATTTTGGTATGGTTTTTCCATGAATTCCCTTTTTGAAGAACTTACTTCTTTTTAAAATAATGTAATGTTAAGTTTGATCATTTAGCTCAGGTCACCTTGAAGAAAAAAGTTATGTGAGTAAAGGAACATTAATAACATTCTTTCTAAAATTAAACACAGTAATGACAAAACAAGTATTCCCACATGACTCTTTATAGTTGGACCCTAGAATTTTATTTGTTTATGTTTATGTTTTGTTTTGTTTTAAATTCTAGCAAAAGAGAGAAATGAGACTTGTGAAAATTTAGCTAGGCAGTAGGAATTAGGAATACATACTTTAACTTCCGGTTTTTCTGTCATTTCCAGAAGGAGGTAAATGAGTTGTAGGTACTCATCAACTTCTTATTGCAGAATAAACAGTGATTGAATTTTGGACTCTTCAAAGGAAAATGCTTTGTGTGGGAAATACTTAATAATCCATGTAAAAGAGCATTTTTCAACCAGCTGAAATGAAGTGCGAGTGGTGAGAGTTTTTCTTGAAGAAGATATCAATTATAATAAAGTGATTTACTAGTAATTTTTAGTCCTGTGTTTCCTACTTTACAAATCATATGGTGTTTGAATAGAATTCCCCGTGGGACATAGAAGCCTCAGCTAATACTTATTTAATGTCTCCCCTGCTCTATAACTTACATCAGACAACATCTAGAAATATTTATGTGAGAGCATTCTTCCCTACTTAAATTCTTCCAATCCTCTATGGTTGGTTTATTCAGTAAGTATTTATTACATACTTAATATAGGCCAGACACTGCTAATAAGCACTGTGGACACAAAGAGCTGTTGGAACAGTCATGAATGATAAAATGAATGGATATGTGCTGTCGTAGAGTATAAATGGCTGTGATGGGGCTGGGAGTAGAAACAGGGAGACTACTGGAATGCTGTTGCGATCATCCATGCAAGAGTAGGCCCTGAAAGGAATAGGTTAGAAAGGAAAGGACCCTTCTCTTTAAAAAAGAAAAGGAAGAAAGAAGAGAGTGGATTAAAAAGAGGTCTTTAGGAAGTAGAAACAATAGAACTTATATAAGAAAGTGAGGAAAAGGAGAGTGAAGGTGTATGTCTTAATTTCTCTCAATTTGATGTGATCCCTTCCTCACTTCAGGTGTCATGATTGTTCATGTCTGATTTATTTATGTCTCCCCTACGAGTGCATACAGCACTTCTCTCACTCCCACAGCCTGTCCAGAGCTTAGCGTAGTGCTTTGTACTAATGGCAGACCTTTCAGAGCATCTTTAAACATGCCAAACACTGAAGTACTTAACATGGATTATCTGTGTATTCTCACAAAAGTTTTATGTTGTGCAGTATTCTTTTAGTCCCCTTTGGTGAATGCAGTTGTGGGTGAGCAAACTTAGGCTCAGGAGTTAAGTGACTTGCCCAGGGTCAGACAATGAGAAAGTGTCAGAACCGGGTTTCAAACCACAGTCTCTTGATTGTAGAGTCTCCTATATTCTTTATCATTACCTGCACTCCCTCTTGGTAAGAAGACTGCAAAAAAAGGTACTTGCTATATATTTATTTTAATTATATTGGGTTGTATGAAGTTAAGTTTATTTCTTGGTAGTATTTATTGACAGTGAAGTTTTGAATTCTAAAAAGACCTGCATATTTCTGGAGAAAGACTATTCTGAATAATATTCAAAATATTCAGGAATAATGCCACATGTACTGTCCATGTCTTTGACTTCTCCCAACATAGCAGCTGACCACATGAATTAGCCAGAGGCTATTGAAGGCAAAGAGGGAACAATAGTGACAGACTTAGGAACAGGGATCTACAGAAGGAATGCAGTTTGAAGAAAGAAATGGATAAAGCAGCCTGTGTTTTAGTCTTGTCTTTTAAACTCACAGGCTCATTATAATTTGGTGTGGCCACCTCGCTTTGTTTTGGAATCAAGAGAATGTCAGGATTATAATATTAGCTTAAAAGAGCAGACTTTTATAAATATTCATTATAAATGACTGTTTTTTAAAATATATTTTTATTGATATAAAGGAAGGGAGAGGGAGAAGTCAAATTCTAACACAAGAAAGATATTGAGGAAAAAGAGAGTAAGAATTTCTTGGGACGATCCTTATTTCTCTAGAACATCAATTTTCAGACTTTTTCATCTCATGACACACATAAACCTATTACTAAAATTCTGCAACACACCAAAAAATATATTTTTTGTTGATCTGACAAAAAATAGCTATAATTTTGATTCATTCACATTGGACAGCTATTGTGATGGCTGCTGTCATTTTTTTTATTTGACAAACGAAGGCAGTGGTTCTCAACTTTCCTAAAGCGGCAACCCTTTAATACAGTTCCTCATGTTGTGGTGACCTCCAACCATAAAATTATTTTTGTTGCTACTTTATAACTGTCATTTTGCTACTGTTATGAATTGTAAATATCTGTGTTTTCTGATGGTCTTAGGCTCTACAGCATCTCCATCAGGGGAAAACACAGATATTTACATTACAATTCATTAACAGTAGCAAAATGACAGTTACGAAGTAGCAACAAAAATAATTTTATGGTTGGAGGTCACCACAACATGAGGAACTATATTAAAGGGTCCTGGCATTAGGAAGGTTGAGAACCACTGATCTAAGGGAAAAGAAGCCAGTACCCCTGACTGAATAGTCAGGTATTACATGTTTTAAAAATTCTTGTGGCACACCAGTTGAAAATTGCTGCTCTAGAGTTTCTGTTTCAAGTTCAAACCCTTGTGACAAATATCCTAAAGGCTTTGTCCCTGAGTTTCAGGGATCTTTGTTAAAGTTACATGAAGGGTAGTGGCTTCTCTTTTTAGAAACTTAGCAGGTCATGAAATGAATGATTTTCCTTTCTTAATTTTGATTTACAAGAATAAATTTTAGCCGAAATCTGTTTGGCTCAGTGGCGTGTCAGCCTGCAGACTAAAAGGTCCCAGGTTCGATTCTGGTCAAGGGCATGTATCCTGGTTTCGGGCACATCTCCTGTAGGGGGCGTGCAGGAGGCAGCTGATTGATGTCTCTCTCATCGATGTTTCTAACTCTCTATCCCTCTCCCTTCCTCTCTGTAAAAAATCAATAAAATATATTTTAAAAAAATTTAAAGAATCTCTGAATTCTTATTTAGAAGAAAGCATATAAGATTCCAGGTTTTATTTTGGCCTATTGGAAGATTTTTTTCAGTATTAATATGTATTACTAGTGATCCATGTATGGATTCGTGCACATTGAAAGGAAATTAGAAGAAATATTTTAATATCGCTATTAGCCCTTTCTCTATAGTAGAAGTGTCAGAGATGAAAGAAAATTAGTAAAATGTATATGAAAATATGTAAATTGATTAATAAACAACAAAATATAAAAACAACATTGATAAAAACAATGACTGATAAATTGATTGAACTTATTCTAATTTCTCCTTATATACCATGTTAAGAGTAACAACACTTTCAGAGTGCTTGACTAATTTCTCTTATGATGAAGTATTTACAACTTTAATGTCACACGCTCTTTGAACTTGAGAGAAAGCAACATATAACTGACTATGTCTGCAAACAGTTTCAGGTAGGAATATTCCTACTCTGTCAGGAGTTTGTCCTTGTGATTTATTAATGGTCGTTGCAAATGCTGGCATCACGGGAAACTGTCTTTGAATTAATTTAAACGAGAAGCCAGTGTCAGACGGGGACAAATCAATTCTTGGAATCAGAACAACTTCTCCTTCAGCAGATCCTATTAATACTTCAGCTTCGATTATGTTAGGTCGCAATATTTTGATAATAAATCTGGTACCTTTACAAAGACCTCATTTACTGTTAAGATTTCTCAGTAGCATGATGATTGCACCTTCTTTCAATTTTAATTTATGACTCGGCATTCCCAAAGGAGTAATACTATTAAGGAATTCGATGCTTTTCGGCATCATCCATTGAATCAGTGGAATCATCACTCGTTTGGTGTGAAAATCTCCATCAAGTATTCCAAAATTTCTTCATTTAATTTATGGACGTGCTCATTTTTAGGACAAAGAATCTCATGTTTAGATATATTTTTAATATTATCTATAGATATACCATTTCCAAAGGTAGCTTCAATAATAGATTCGTTACAAATCATTTAACGGGGAACTTCAATAATATCCATTCCGAGAGCTTTATATGTATCATGCATGCACGAGTCAATGTTTATTTTTAAATTGCCAGTGTGTGCATCATATGTACAGGACTTTGGAACGGACCTAAGTCGGTCACTTATATATAGATTTTCATTAAAAAAAAATGCATAATGAGAGTAGAGATGCCAGTGGCATTACCAGATTCTAATAATTATTTCCCAGGTTTAAATCATATGCAGCCCGATAAAGTAAGTCTCTACTTTGAGACACTTATTTTTCTCCACTTACAAGATTAAAGGAACTAGTAATGTTTGGCCCAGAAAAGTGGTAAAATAGGAGGAACATGGGCGTTGTCTTCAAAGAGCTGAAGTATTGTCCTGTTGAAAAAAGATTCCCGGAGAATCGAACCAATGTGTAGAATTTGTAGGGAGACAAATGTGAGTTTAAGGAAGAACTATACTATCAGTCAGGTCTGCTCTCGGAGGGATTGTGGTGGCCCATACTGAAGTTCTTAAATATGAGTTGGATGAAAACCTCAGATCAGATACCAAATGGAGAATCAGATTAGGTGGGTGGTAAGGACCCATCTCACATTGAGCTATTTACCAGGAAGTAAGGGTGAGGGGAAGAAACCAGACTGCCAATATAGGATGAAAAAAGAGAGTGACAGTTAATGGAGGATAAGGAGGGGGAAATGGAGAGTCTGGTACATCTCTCACCTGTTAGAGTCATTCAGAGCTGACATGGTCCCAGCCAGGAATGTTTAAGAGAATGCTGGCTCCTGTTTCACAAGAGGTCATTCTGCAGAATGGAGGAATGTTTGGCATGTTCACAGAGACTGCGTAATTCTGTTTCCATAACAGGCTGCCGGGAGGAGAGACAGTGATGCAAAACGGAAGTGTCCAGGCTGTGGTTTCTAGGTGGGAGCAACAGCTTCTGTCAATCGATTTCGTTTTCTTTCTAGTAAATTTCCAAAAAATAAAAATAAAAAATCTCTCATTGTTACACTAAACTGCACTTCAGTAACAGTGGGAGTTAGGCTGAGACTATTCTCTTGTTCTGAATGTTTGGATTTTTTCCTCAGCTTTCTTTTCCATCTTTATTAAAGAAAAATGTTGCAAGAATGTTCTCAGCACTGGAATATGATTTAGGAAGAAAGCTGAAATTGACATGTCCTTTTCAATCAGGAGCCCTGGTTTCTGAAGAGGAGGGGGGTGGTGAAGGAGAGATGAATTTTTGATGTCAGGCCTGGATTTGAGTCTCAGTTCTACCGTTCACCAGCTTTATCACCTTAGACAACTGACTCAACTCTCCGGCCTTCCATTTCTCCCTCGGTAAAGAGATCTATTTCTCATAGGGTCACTGTGAGCATAAATGAGGTAATATACATAAAAAGTTTTCAGTACTCGGTGGAGCTCAGTAAATGGTGCTACTCTATTTTCATGCAACGAGTAGACTTGGTATTTTGGCTATTAGGGCTCAACCTGAAATGGACATTGAATCGGTGTGCCAGTAGTGCAGAATGTGTGCTTCCTTGTTAGCGTGTGATTCTGTGAAGAGCACAAAGCAGTTCTTCAAAAGGAAAGGCACCAGCAAAGAAAAGCAGAAAATTTTTGTTTAAAAGGAGTAATGCACACTCCTCTATATCTTTAGTCCCTTCCCTCCTTTCTGAGAGTTGCAGGTAGAGGTATATAGATTGGGATTTGGGAGTCTTCTGCTTCAAGAAATGATAAAGTGGTTGAGATCATCGTGGCAATGAGAAAACAGAAGGATTGAAGATAGAAACGTATGTGGCACAGATACGGAATTGAAGGAAGGAAGGAAGGGAGGGAAGAAGAAGGAAGGAAGGAAGGAAAGGAAGAAGAAAGAAGGAAGGAAGGAGTTGAGTGTAATGCAGAATACATTGAATCTGAAGTTGGGACACCTGGGTTCTTCTAGTCTCACTTTCTCCATCATGTTTTGTGTGCCTCTAGGCAGATCACATTCCTGCTTTATAGATCAGACTTGATCTCTAAGGCTCCCTGAATAGCTGAGTTTTTCCATTTTGAATCTACTTGAAAATAAGAACAGGTGAATCGAGGTAGTGCGATGTCCCTGAAACAGGAATTTCAAGAAAGAACAATATCAAATATTACAGAAATAAAGGACAGTGCGAACTGGGAAAAAGGTGGCCAGGAGGCCAATCGGTCTAGATCACAGAGATTGAAGTATTTGCAGTGTAAGATTTACTATGGAGTAGCATGAACTGAGAATTAGTCCAGATAATAATTAACATCCACTTGAATGTCCTGCTGACTTTGTAGATAACTGAGGGTTGTTAAAACTACTTCATGCATTAGGGAAAATGTAATCAAGTATTGTCATCAGTGACCTATAAATTAAACTCTTTGAGGATTTCTTCAATTCAAGGTCAAAGGGAATTTTGAGGTAGTCCATTGGTGGGTGAGAAAGCTAAATCTCCTTGTTCCTCTGTAGAATTTTAATTGCAGTTCTCCCTTGAAATATTGTGTTTGTTTTCCATAGGCTGTTCGATTATGGATGGAGGAGATGATGGGAACCTTGTTATCAAAAAGAGGTTTGTGACTGAGGCAGAACTAGATGAACGGCGCAAAAGGCGGCAAGAAGAATGGGAGAAAGTTCGGAAACCTGAAGACCCAGAAGGTATGTGAGCTTACAGGTGGCCATTCAACATCATGGTCTTAATCCTCACCACCAGCCTGCAAAAGAGGTACCCATGTCCTCGCTTTAGAGTGGAGGAACTGAGGCTCAGGGGTGAAGGAGTCTGTGCTAGGTCTCCATGGCGGGAACCAGAGCCAGGTTAATCGTGTCCTTGCCCTTTTCACTCTACCCTACTGTCTTCCGGGAGATTCTGCTAGTCTGTTCTATCTAGACAGGAGGGTCTAGGATCCAAACCACCGAGACGTTGACATTGACATTGACAGTTGGCTCTGAGTTCCAAAGGAAGCTATAGACTTTGTACTATTTTTGTGTCATCTTTGCCCTCAGCTCACGCAGGGACTTGACTTGATCTTTATATTCCTTTGTGATTCCAAAATAATATGAAAGAGTTCTAAAGTATGTAATCCCTCTCCCCCTCCTTTCTCCCTTCCTGTTTCTTTCAGAATGTCCAGAGGAGGTGTATGACCCGCGGTCTCTCTATGAAAGGCTCCAGGAACAGAAGGACAGGAAGCAGCAGGAGTACGAGGAGCAGTTCAAATTCAGTAAGCTTCAGAAAACACGAGGCCCCGAGTCTCCGCGGGGGCTTTTTGATGCACGTCTCCCTCGTGCAACACTTTTCCTAACTAGCCATGGAATGGTGATGATCTGGTCTCTAAATGCTTGTTTGCTGGGAAAGAGACCAACTTCTGCCTTCTAGACCACATTGAGCATTTTGTTTAGAGCTCAAGATACCCATTTTCATTCTATGCTAATATCTGGTAATGGGAGAAATGCCTTGATTTTATGCCATGTTATCTACTCCAAAGCCGTGGTGTTTGTGCTCGCTTCGGCAGTACATATACAAAGCCGTGGTGTTTGCAAAATCCTTTCTCTAATCCCCTGAAGTGTTCACTGTTTATTAAAAAAGAGGAAAAGGAAAAATCTTATCTGACTGTGTTTTCCCTTAAGCCTGCTAAGTGTTCCTTTTTAAAAAATTATTTCCTCAGAAAACATGGTAAGAGGCTTAGATGAAGATGAGACCAACTTCCTTGATGAGGTTTCTCGGCAGCAGGAATTAATAGAAAAGCAACGAAGAGAAGAAGAACTGAAAGAACTGAAGGAATACAGAATATCCTTTGTACTTTGAGAGAAGGTGTCAGTTTTCCTAGCAATATCTATGATTTTGGTTTCTTAATAAATAGAATGAAGGTCTTCATTTTTATTGATTTCAGGAAGGTAGAGGGAGAGAATTATTGATTGGCTGTACGCCCCCTACTGGGCATGTGCCTTGACTAGGAATTGAACCTTAATCTCCTGGTTCATAGGTCACTGCTCAACCATTGAGCAACGACGGCCCTACCAATGGTGATATTTTGATGACCGAATAACAAACTGGTCCTGATTTATGGAATTATGTTGCATTTAAGAACCTGGTGCAATCAAAAGTCCAGATCCTTTAGAATTAACTAAAGGCCTAAATCCTAATAACCCTTTTGAGATTAGGCTCTGAACCAGATGGGCTATGCAGTAAACCTCATCTAAGGGAAAAACGGGCCTCTGAGTTTTAAAATAAAATGTTAACAACTTTCTTGTGTCCTTAGTAACTTTCTCTGGTCTGTCCCCATAGAGGAGTGGAGGCAGCGCCAAAGATGACTCCTTTGGCTCAGTATTGCCTTTTTATATCCACTTGAATGTCCTAATAGACATCCCAAATGTAACGTGACTAAATCAAAATTCTTAAATCCATACCTCACAACCCTAACCCTAACCCTATCCCTAACCCTAACCCTGGGTCAGTCTCTTCTTTTTCTCAGTAATGGTACTCCTGTACCTCCAGGTGCCTGGGTCAAAAATTACCTCCAAAATGTGCTCCAAGTCTGTGTAGTTCTGGCCCTCTATACTGTCATTGCAGTAGCCATCGACTCTTCTCTGGACTGCTGCGGCCATCCACTTAGCCTCAGCTGCTGCTCTCGTCCCCAGCAGTCCTTTCTCAGGACTTTTGAAAACATACGTGGGATCATGTCGCTTTACTGTTTGAGCACGAGTGGCCTCCTGTTGCATTTAAACTTAAGTCTGCGTTCTTTACCAGGCCCTACAGGGCTCGGCATTATTTAGGCCAACGCACCTCCCATTGCATCTGAGCGCACTCTCCTAGCGTTCGCTGTACTGCAGCCCCCTGGCCTTCCTGATGTTCCTCTCCCCGGACTTTGTGCTTCCATCCCAAGCCTTTGTAGCTGCTGTTTCCTTGGCAGAATGCTCTGCCCTCAGATTTTACAAGGCTCATTTCATGGCCCTCGGATCTCAATTCACATCTCCCTGACTTTCCCTATGCAGCCCCCCTAAAATTACACCTCCCATCACTGTCTATAATAGTGGTTCTCAACCTTTCTAATGCCACAACCTTTTAATACAGCTCCTCATATTGTGGGGACCCCCAACCATAACATTATTTTCGTTGCTACTTCATCACTGTAATTTTGCTACTGTTATGAATCGTAATGTAAATATCTGTGTTTTCCGATGGTCTGTGGCGACCCACAAGTTGACAACCACTGCTGTAGAGTCTAAGACTCCATTGTGCTTGGCATGTAGTGGTTTCTCAGTATATAATTGGATAAAGTACTGAACAACTCATAGGAGAGATTAATAATTCCTATGAGAAATTTTTTTAAGGGAAGAGGGTTGATTTATTTAAAAAAAAATTGTAATTACAAAGAGGGAGGGAGGGAGGGAGAAAGAGATCAATGATGAGAGAGAATCATTGATCGGCTGCCTCCTGCATACCATCAATCAATGTGCATTGGATCAAGCCTGCAACCTGGGCATATGCCCTGACTGAGAATCGAACCGTGACCTCCTGGTTCATAGGTCAGTGGTCAACCATTTGAGCCATGCTGGCCGGGCCTCCTATGAGAAATCTTATTTGAATATTTCAAAATGTATATGTTGAATAACTTCACTAGTGCGATTGAACAGGCTTCACTTCCGAGAGTGATATGATACTCTGCTGTATGTGTGTGGATATTTTGTTTGCAAGCAGTGCACAGTGGGTTCTATTAAAGTTATATGGAAGAAAGTGTGTGAAGGTTCCTAGGGATTTGGTTTAAATCAAGGTGACGGTGATTGAAATAAGGTGGCAACATGGTGTCACAAAACCTGCTCTTACTTGGTAGCAAAAGACCTGGCTTCCCGTCCTAGTTCTCCCAGCGGCTTTCTGTGTATTAAGATAGGAGTTGATGGAACGTTACCCCTCGATCCCAGCTGTAGGATTGAGACTGATTATTCGGAAGCTCCCCTCTGCTGACCCCCGAACAACAGTATGCATTAATGTTTGCAGAGATGGACAGAAACGTGTATGGCATTGTTTCAGACACCAGGCTTTTTCCTCTTAAGGAAGTACGTTAATGACACGTCTCACGTGACTTGTCCTGTTTCAGGTGTTAACGTGGGAGGCTAGCAAATAAGACCGAGTGCCTCCCAGAGCAGTTCTGGAGAGCCGTGTTGGTGATGGGATGAGAGGCCCCTCCCTTTCCAATTCAAAGGGAGAAGGAACAGGCAGCAGGAGGCAAAGAAACTTTCCCATCCTGGTAACATGGCAGAGTTCCCTTTCTCCCCCATTGCCCTCTCTCACCTCCCCCTCCCCCAAGCCTTCACAACCCTATTGTCTGTGTCTATGGGTTATGCTCTTTCTTTTTTAAATACATTTTTATTGTTATCAGAAGGGAAAGGAGAGGGAGAGAGAAAGAGAAAAACATCAGTGAAGAGAGAGAATCATTGATCCGTTGCCTCTTGCACGCCCCTCAGTGGGGTTTGAGCCCGCAACCTGGGCATGTGCCCTTGACTGGAATCAAAACTGGAACCCTTTAGTCCACAAGCCAACACTCTTATCCACTGAGCCAAACCAGCTAGGGCTCATTTTTTTCTTTTTCTTTTTTCTTTTTTTTTTTACAAATTTAAACTGTTTATTAATGCTCTTAAAAATTACAGTAGCAGTCCTGGCCAGGTAGCTTGGTATGTTGGAGTGTCCTCACATGCCTTGAAAAGTTTCGGGTTCAATTCCTAGTCAGGGCACATACCTGGGTTGTGGGTTCAATCCCTGGTCTGGGTGCATTCGGGAGGCACCGATTGATGTCTCTTCTCTCTCTCTCTTTCTCTCTCTCCATTTTTATTCTTAAAAAAGATGAACATTTAGTATTAACATCCTGTCTGTTCCCATAATGACCTTAAAAAAACATGAAACTGATGAAACTCACAGTAGTATTGAGCTATATGCATAATCGCCATTGAATAGTGCAAATATTAAAGGTAACTGGTGTTCATAAGAACAGAGATAATGCCTGGAAAGTAGTGATCAAAATTAAACTTTTCATATCTCTGGTTCCCAGTGTGCTCCATTGTTTAAAGACAAACAGCTCGGACCATACACCTAGTCTCCGCTTCTCAGATTCCTTGGGCACTAGATGTCACTGTTGTTCCAAGAGGGCTCCATGCGTCTTAAGGAAGGAGTGGCACCCGGTTGGAATACTCATCTGTTGCATAATAGGTTGGGAGGGAATGAAAGGAAAAGTAGAAGGAGGCAGGTAGAACAAAAGCAAGTGACAGACCTTGAGAGCCGGAGATTGGCATCAAGCGTGAAAACAGTGATGCTGCCAGGAACAGGTTATGCTTCAAAGCCAACTTTTTGGTTCTGGTGGTGTGTCGTGTATGCGCAGGGGTTTCTTGTTAAAATCACTTTGTGGGAGTATTTAAAACTGGTTCCTGGGCCTCTGGAGATCCGCATTCAGGAGGCTTGTGACAGGAGAGGGGGTGGTGACTGATCGACACGAAGACTCTGGTTTTTTTAACGAACTTAAGTGGTTTTGACGTTGCCTCGCACCAGCGGAGTAGGAGGCAGTCTTCGTCGTGTCTAAGATTGATGCCATTAATAGGCATAGGACATTCTGCAAAACTGGAAAAGCAAACAGTTTCAAGGAAGCCATATTTTTTTCTGTTGCATTAATATTCCTTAAGATTCGTGTTATTCCCAGCGAGCATGACATCGACTATGTCTTCAGTAGGAGCAGGTTTTCTGGCTGTACTCAGGTCTTCAGAGGATCAGAGGGAAAAAGGTCCCTCGCCTCTATTATTTTGTGCTTGACTTGCCATCTTCCTCTGTGTTCTCCTTCATTTCTCTGGAAACCAGCTGGATCCGACTGGCAGGATAAGGGGGAGGCTTTTTAAATCGGCAGGCTGGACATTACTGGGCAGAGCCAGGGTGCCAGTGGATCAGATTTGCATTCCTCTTCAGTTTAGCGTTGTTCTGGCACAGCTCTTCCTTCTGCTTAGTTTGACCCTTAACCTGTAACTCACAGTAATCTCAGCAAGGTGGGAGTTCCTCCAGAAAACAAGAAGGAAGTGGAGAAGAAAGTGGCCGCGAAACCCATAGAAACCAAGAACAAGTTCTCCCAGGCAAAGCTGCTGGCGGGAGCCGTGAAGCATAAGAGGTCAGCCGACTCTTGCACACCTTAAATCTCCCTCTGACCGCGTCCTCTGAAATGCCTCTTGGATGATAGCCAGAGCTGAGCGTGAGTCTCTGCAAAGTTCCCTCAGGAGCCGCCCCTGGCCCTCCCCTTGCCAATTTGGTTTGATCTGTAGCCTCTGACCCTGGTCTCTTGACTGTTCATTCAGCATCATCATGGCCACTCTGCCGTGGGCACCTGCCGGGTGCCTGGCGTTGTGCTAAGTGCTCTCTGCACGTGAACTCGTTTCTGCCTCCTCCACAAGTGTATGAAGTACACATGACTATCGGGTGAGGAGACCGAGAATTTGAGAGGTGGTGAACTTTCATCCCAGGTCACAAAGTAATAGGAGAGGTGGAGTTTAGCAGTCGGCCATTTCTGTCTCTAGGCAAACTAGGCAGCCAGGTCTACGAAAGGATTTGTTCAGGGGGTAAGGGGGTGGGGGGGAGAGACACACCTACGGCTGCCTGGCGGGGGTGTGCTCAGTTAGAGAAGTTAGGAAGGCTTTGGAAAGGAGATGTTGATTAGTGAGGATGACTAGGACTTGGACAGGCGGGCACCTGCTAACAGCGAGAGCATTGTGGCTGTCCTAACATGGCCCTGGGACAGGGCCCCAGACCTGGCTGGGCTCTGCTTGATTGCTGGGGGGGTGACCGCAGTGCCTAGCGATTTAGGTAAGTTCTTTGTTACGTTCGCGTCTCCCTTTCCAAATCCTGAATGGCACCAAAGCGATTAAATCTGGTCATTTCAGTGTGACCACCGTACCACGGGCAAAACGATAGAAAGTTTTTAAGTGCAGTCCATTAGGAAAATCAATATGGTGTATTGTCGGCCAGCCACGTGTACTGAGGGAGTGTGCTGATGCCGTCTTGTGGTTTGGCACGCCGTTCCTCTGCTGCAGATGTTCTGGAGCGTTGTTTATGGGTAAAAATGTCATGAGAGAGCAGCACCCCGAAGAGGGCGAGTTGCCCGAGCTCTGAGTTATTCCTTCCACGTTTTCACAGAAGCTCTCGTGCTTGGCCCAGGGTCTTTCAGGATTTGGGCTGAGTCCATTTTCCCGGACTTCTCCAAGAAAGGGCTGTCTAAGTGGGCAGTTACCTCAGCAGCGTCTTGCAGCCAGAAGAATGGGTCTTACAACTGTCTCCCTTATAGTCCTTAGCCTACTGGGTGGCATGCATATAACCCCTTTTTGGTTTTGAAACGATAGCATTGATTGTTATTTTGTTTAGCAAGGTGATAAATGAGTCTCCTGGGGCTGGAGTTCCTGATATTTCCAGCCTGGGTTTATTAGAATCACTTGGGCGTTGGGTAATGTGGCTTCTAGGCCTCACACAAATTCTGGTGCAGTAAGTTTGGAGTGAGTCAGTCTGGGAGTCTATTTAAGTCTAGTAAACACCCATCACTACACAGAGTCACAATACATATTATTTTCTTGTGATGAGAACTAAGATCTACTCTCTTAGCAACTATCAGACATACAATACAGTATTATTAACTAGTCTCTATAGAATATAGTATTACTAACTAGTTACCAGACGGTACATTACATTACAAGACTTGTTTACTTTATAACCAGAAGTTTATACTGTTTGAAGGTGGTCAAATCTACCAGTATGTTATTGTTAGATCATTTTACATTTTTTTTTTTTGTATTTTTTTTTATTAATTTTTTATACATATCTTCCCATTGCCCCCCTCCCTCCCAGGCATACCCCAACCCCCCAGTGTCTATGTTCATTGGTTATGATTATATGCATAGATACAAGTCCTTTGATTGATCTCTTATTTACCTCACCTAACTTTAATCATCCTGCTGTAATTTCACAGTCTGTTTGAAGCTTTACTGTCTCTGTATCTATCCTTTTGTTCATCAGTTTATAATGTTCTTTATTATCCCCCAATGAGTGCGATCATGTGATGCTTCTCCTTCATTGACTGGCTTATTTCACTAAGCATAAGGCTCTCCAGTTCCATCCAGGTTGCTGCAAATGGTAAGAATTCCTTCTTTTTAATGGCAGCATAGAATTCCATTGTGTAGATGTACCACAGTTTTCTGATCCACTCATCTGCTGACGGGCACTTAGGCTGTTTCCAAATTGTGGCTATTGTAAATTGTGCGGCTATGAACATAGGGGTGCATAAATCCTTTCTGATTGGTGTTTGTAATTTCTTAGGATAAATTCCTAAGAGTGGGATTACAGGGTCAAATGGGAGATCCATTTTTAGTTTTTTGAGGAAACTCCATACTGTTCTCCACAGTGGCTGCACCAGTCTGCATTCCCACCAACAAGATCATTTTACATTTTATTCATGAAATTCTTCCTACCCTGAGGTCATAAGATAATTTTTTCCCTAAAGTTTAGAGTTTCGTCTTTCACAGGGTGGTCTTGAATCCATCTGTCATTGATTTTTGTGAAGGGTATGAGGTAGGGATCCCATTTCTCTCTCTCTCTCTCTCTCTCTCTCTCTCTCTCTCTCTCTCTCTTTCTTTCCCTCCCTCCCTTTCTGTCCCTCCCTCCCTCCTTCCCTTCCTCAATGTATATTAAAAAAAAGTTGTGCACATTTTTTCTAACCTATTCCTAAATATTTTATGTATTTTTTTGCTACTGGTGTGTAAAAATGCAGTCAATCGAATACTTAAATCCAGCCACCAGCTGTTATTAACTCTAATAACTTGTCAGTGGATTCTTTAGAAATGTTTATGTAGAAAGTTATCATCTGTAAGGACAGTTTTATTCTCTCCCTTGTATTTTTTCATTCCTTTTTCTTATCTTACCTCACTGGCTAGGACCACCAGTAAAATGTTAGAAACAACTCTGAACATTCTAGTTTTAAACATAATGTTTATAACTTTCACTTCTAAAATTAGAATTGATCGTTTTTGTTTGTTTCAGATATCCTCTGGCAAGGAATATCTTTTATAGCCATTAACTGCTAAATTTTGTCTTATTCTTTTTCTGCGTTTGAGGCCACCAAGTAATTTTTTCTTTACTCTGTTACAGAGAAAAAGTAAATTTATAGATTTTTCTAATGTTGCATTCCTGTAAGAAACCCAGCTTGGCAGTGATATAGCGTTATTTTTCTTAACTCCACTGGCTTGTTTTGCTCATATTTTGTATCAGTTGTTGAATCTCTGTTCTTGAGGGAGACTGGCCTGTATCCTCCACCCCCCACCCCCTCCCTTTATCTGATTTTGACATGAAAATGAAAACTAGCTTCATAGAATGATTTAGGGAGTGTTCCTTCTCTTCTCTTCTCTTCTCTTCTCTTCTCTTCTCTTCTCTTTAGGAGTGTGTGTAAGTTGGTAGTGTTCTAGTTTGTGAAAGAAAGCTTACTAGAACTAGATAAAATCATTTTTGCTCCCCCTTTAAAATTTTTATGATTATAGGACTAAGTTTATATCTTTCAGAGTCAATTTTATTTGGTTATATTTTCTGGGAATTCACGCATTTTGTATTGTTTCAAATACATTAACTAAAATTGTTAGTATTTTCTTTTTCTGATTGTTATTCTATCTGGAATTGTCTCATCTTGTTTTTTGGTGTGTCATAATGTAGTTGATTTAAATTTAATCTGTTAATCTCTCTTTACTGGTAGGTTTGAATTTATTAGGATTTTTGATAGTTTTTTAAAAATTGTTTATTTGAGAGAGAAAAAAGGGGAGAGAGAAACATCGATTTGTTGTTCTACTTGTGTATGCATTCATTGGTTGATTCATTGGCATATCAGGATGATGCTCTAACCAACCGAGCCATCAGCCAGGGTCCTACAGTTTTTACTATCTTAATGTTATTTGTCTTTAAAGAATTTTTTTCTTGTATTCTTCTTGCTTTTAAAAAAATTAAGATTAAAAATTACTTTATTCAGTTTTTCTTTCTTCCTACTAGTTTGGATTTAGGTATTTTATTTCTGTTCTTTTGATGGCTAACCTTGCAATTGACCAGATACTTAGGAAAACCTAAAGTAAATAGCCATCTTACTTCCCTGCAAAATTATACACCAAGCTTAGGACTTTGAACTACAATCACCTTCTTCCTTTCTTACATGCTTAGGACATCAGTATGGTCATGTTTGACACCACTAATTAGATGGGGATTTTTGTGTGTGTGTGTGTTTTATATAGACAACATTGTATTTAGATTTATATTTGTATTTGCCAGGTTTCTGATGTTTTTTTCCCCACTATCACTTCCTTCTGGAATTAAGTCCTTCCTTCTCAAATTATTTTCTTCCTCATTGGAGTACACTGTTTAGATGATCTTTTAATGAAGGCCTTTTTTGGGGTGACTTTCAGAATCTATAGCGTGTCACTAAAGATGTTTCCTTTGGTCTTTAATAGCTTAAACTAAATTTTTGTCGCTTATGAACATGTCCAGATAGTCTTGAAATTCATTTATGGTTCTATCCAAGAAGAATGATAAGGACAACAAAGGATCTGAAGGATAGAAAATGGTTGTAGATATAACACTTTATCCCTTGACAGGGTTTTAAGTTGTCTTAAAACCAATAATATAACCAGAGGGAGACTCTGAAATGAAGACTTTTTATTTCAGATCATTCCAGTTCCTTGAGGCTGCCTCAGAGCCCTATAAATGGTTATTGGAGCTCCTGGTCCCAAAGCTTTGATCCCAAAGATTGGACTTGGCTCACATCACCATGTTTTCTGTTACAGCTCAGAGAGTGGCAACAGTGTAAAAAGGCTGAAATCGGACCCTGACCCAGATGACAAGAATCAAGGTGGGTGGCAGCTTCCACTTCGTTCTCTACTCATAATACACACCATCAAGGGCCGGAATGCACCACACTTATGAATGACTGCATTTATCTCGAAGCAGGCCTACCTAAACTTAATTTACCAAATTTTTTTTGCCAGACAGGATTTATACCCGAGTATGTCAGCTGCCTGCCCTGCAAAGCACTATGTTAGGAACCTGTGGAACTGATAAGTGGCCATTGTGCTCCTAGGAGTGCGTACAAAGCCCCGGTCCCATCATCTCTTCTCACAAAGGATTTGTCTCTGCTTTCCTCAAATGTCAAGTGTCTTGATTTCACCTGGCTTGCTACCAGTGAGAGGTAGAATGCCTGGCTCCTGCTGGTGGTTGGATTGGATTGAGCCTAGTTTTAATCCAGTTTCCAGGACTACACTTTCTTTGGTGGTTACTTCTATGCGATCAAATCTGACACTGCAGTCATTGGCACAGTTGTAAGTGAAGATGAGTGTATCCTGGGTGCTGGATCAAGAATGGGAAATTCAGGAGTGTGTGCAGTTCTATCCCTGACTCCCTTTGGGGTTGAGAGTCTGAGCTAAACTCAGTGGTTCATCCATAAAACGGGGCCTAATTCATTTTCTCTCTCAAAAAGATAATGGATATTTTAAAATATTACTGAGCACCAGTAATAGCCAGCTGTTGCTGATACCTTTTGCTGTACAGTCTACTTTCTTAAAAATATATATTTTTAAAAGGTGTCTCTTGCTTGCCCCACATTGGGGATGGAGTCTGCAACCCAGGCACGTGCCCTGACTGGAAATGTAACTGTGACCTCCTGGTTTGTGAGTTGATGCTGTCACTGAGCCACACCAGCCAGGCTCTTCATTCCTTTTTAAGGCTGTCTAGTATTCCATCATATGGTTTTACATATTTATCCCATTTTTAATTGATGAACATTTAGAAAGCTTCAATTTTTTTCACTTTTATGATGTATTCAATAATCCTATACATGCATCGTTTTTCATATTCACAAATATCAGGTTATTAGAGTTATTAGGTCAAAGAATATTACTGTGGTTGCTTAAATAGCATAAGTGTATACTGTGTATACTTAATGGGAATCTTAAGCATATTTCAGCCCTAGCTGATTTGGCTCAGTGGTTAGAGTGTCGGCCTGCGGACTGAAAGGTCCCAGGTTCGATTCCAGTCAAGGGCACATGCCTGGGTTGCTGGCTTGATCCCCAATATGGGATGTGCAGGAGGCAGCCAATCAATGATTCTCTCTCATTATTGATGTTTCTATCTCTCTTTCCCTCCCTCCCTTTCTGAAATCAGTAAGGATATATTTAAAAAAATAAAATAAATAAAACACATATTCCCATCAGGTAATTTGCAGCTCTGCCTCTGGTGCTTAGTCTCTGGTATGAAGTATTTGCATGAATCAGTGCAAAGGAAAACTTGTGTGGGGTCTTTACAGTGAGACAGACACGTGTTCAGAGCCATCTTTTGTGGCATTCTAAATGCTTTTTTCCTTCCCATTCCATTCTTATGGCAGAAGCGGGCAAGAAATCCCTTCTTTTGCTAGGAGCTAAGGCCACACAGGAAGAAAGTCTGCTGTGTCTTGCTTCAGGGCCTTGTCCTCAGCAGTAGGAGGATTTGCCCCGCTGGTCCCCCAGAACATAGCTCTTTGCCCCCCCATTCCCACCCCATCCCACCCTGGGTAGAGCCAGGCTTCCCCCATGGAGCTTCTGGGCGTCAGCTCTGTGCAGAATGCACTCGTTGACCCCATCTACTCTCAAGTCACGCAGCTGTCTGAATCCCAAGCACGTTCTCCGTTAGTAATTTTCAGTGTTAATTTGCTGTGACAATGCGGTCCCGCAAATGCAGAAGTTGGCAGGAAACTTCACCAAATGGGTGAGATCAGAGGGCACCGTTTTGTTCCCTTTGGACAGTTAACTGCTTTTGGAATGAAATTTGTCAGAATTGTGCTCTCTCTTCTTTCTTGAAACCTCCTAGATAATTGGGAGATGTGGTCTTTTGGCTTAAACTCTGCTGACGCCACAGAGTTCTAGATCTTTGGTTGCCTTTCTGTGGCTGCCTTCCTCTCTTCCCTCACGGGTACTCTGGACTTGGTTCTTCTTTTCTATCTAAGGAAGTCACCCTGAAATACTTACAAAATGTCACATCTCACTGAACAGTTATTTTTCTAAGTAACTGACTCATATCTATGTATTTTTCTAACAGAATATTGAAAGTATCCTTGTATATGTAACTTAACACAGTCACCGTTCAAATAGTGAATGGCATACAGTAAAATGTCATGTCCACCCCGCAAAATTTTACCACCCCCCCAAAAAAGATTGTTGCCATTTGCAGTGAAACTCTTCTGTGTCTTGAACACAATTTCCTGCTTCTCACACATTGTGGACAGTGGCCCGCTCTGTGCCAGGTCCTGTGCTGTGTGCCCAGGGGATGGCATGGTGAAGAAAGAACCCTTGTCCTCTGGAGACTCGTGGTTAGAGGAGAATATAGACAAGCAACCCCTGTTGTCTCTAGGACTGTCTAGTCGTCCCCAGCCCTCCTGGCTATAATACTGGATGCCCTGTGTTCACAGAGACGGGGACTGTTCCTCCCTAATTTAAGTGTCCCAGGATGCTCTTTGGATTTTTGCATTTACCTTTAAAAATTTTTGTCTGAATTGCCTCTCCTGTTTCCCAGCCACTGGGCGTCCTCCCCACCCCCCAGCCCCCTCAGAGCAGCTCTTGTTGCCAGTTTTTAATGTCTTTTTTTCAGACATTGTCATGCATAAACCTGGGCATGTCCCACCACACACACACACACACAAATTGTAACTTCAATGCACCCTTGTCTTTTTCATTTAGCACAGTGTCTGATAGACCATTCGGTACCAGTAAACAGATGTTTTACTCTTCTTGGTGACTGAATAGTAGTCCATTACTTCAATGACCCCCTATTGATGGACATTTCGGTTGTCCACAGTCTTGCTGCTGTCAGCAGTGCTGCAGGGAATGTTCTTATATGAACATCATGTAAGTTTGAAGGACATTGCTGAACTGCCCTATCCCCCGCCCGCAGCAATATGTAAAGGTGACTGTTCCCCATACTTTCTCTTTATATATATTGTTTATTCTCCTGTGTGTAAAATTCATCTCTTCCTTTTTCTGGGACTGTTCATGTCTTTTGTCCACTTTTCTGTTTGGCTGTTGGTTGGTTGGTTGGTTGGTTGGTTTCAGAAGAACTCTTTATATCTTGAAAGTTTTTGTGATAGTTGTCACAGATATTTGCCTCTAGGTTCTGTGGCCATCTCTGCAGTCACTACCAGCTCTCATTCTACTTTTCTACATCTTCCTGATTGAACACCGCCTGTCTTGGCATCTTTCCCCCCTTAGACCTTCCAGTGAGATAAGAAGATATATTCCTGTCCTGAGCTCTGTGCGGGGCATTTGAGATCTCTCTTAGCCTTTCAGTGTATTTCTCACTTACCCCTGATTTTATATACTATGTGTCCTTTCCATATTCACATGAGCTGTTAGTTCAGGCTTTGTTAAGACAAACCCTAGAAGACGGTATGCTTGTCCATTGAGACGGTGAAGTTTGAACTCCAGCTCTTCCTCTGCAATGAAGAGCTCAGGAATCCTTTTGGTACATGATTTTTGGGATTCGGATTTAGTTTAACATTTTCTCCTCTAAGTGGCCTGTAACCTAGCAGGTCATTTGACCTCCTCACCGGTACAATGAGGGGTAAAACTTGTATGGCAGGTTGTTGTAATGCCTGAGGCTGGGAACATTTAGAAGGAAGAAGGAGGAATGGACCTCTTAACTCTCCCTTAAATCTTTAAGGCCTGCGATCTCTAGATTGAGGCTTTCTGTCACTCAGGTGGCAGTGTAACTGGGGGTGTCCTGGGGCAAAAGAGCCTCGGCCTACTTGGTGGTGTTCCCCGCTCTGGTCTTCAAATGCTCCCTGGCTGTGGCTTCCGCTCTCCCGGATGTAAAGGAGGAGGTGAGCCAGAGGGTGAGGGTGACAGTAGTGTCCACGGCACAGGGTGGTTTTGCGGCTTCTATGGTAAAGCCCTCGGCACAGTGCCCCGCACATGGCAAGCGGACTGGCGACTGTGGCGGGGGTGATGAAGCTAAAGTCCTCCCTCCTCCTTTGCAGAAGCCTCGTCTTGCGTGGCTCTCGGAAGCACGTCCCTGAGCGGTCCCTCCATCCACTGCCCCTCAGCGGCGGTCTGTATCGGCATCCTGCCCGGCCTGGGCGCCTACTCTGGGAGCAGCGACTCCGAGTCCAGCTCGGACAGTGAAGGCACCATCAACGCCACCGGCAAGATCGTCTCCTCCATCTTCCGAACCAACAGCTTCCTCGAGGCCCCCTAGCTTCCGTGTCCTGATCCAGGGAGCTCCCCCCAAGAGTAGCCAGACGGCTCATCTGCCTGCGGGCACTGCCTCCCTCCGAAAACGTCTTTGCCTGCTTCCCGTGCACACCGTGACATGTCTGACCTCGCCTAAAAACGTGCCGACACCCACCCGTGTTTGGTTTCTCTTTCCACTCCGGTGCACAGGCCCAGTCCGGCCCCTGCCTCTCTCCCCACTGATGTGTGGGGTGGGGGTCAGGGCCTGGCAGAAACCCCCCACAGAAAACGCCCTGGGAAGCCAGGGCAGCTGGCTGGTACAGGGTTTGGGTTACGTTGCTTTCTTGTGCTTTTTTGTTTTGTTTTGTTTTGTTTTCTTTCTGAACAGCACGGGGAAGCAAGGGCCATTCTTGGACAGGTATTCTTTAAACATTCTCTCCTGGCTGACACGTGGTTGGTGGCACTGCCTTGTGGAGATGCGGATGGAGAGAACTGGTCCAGGTGATGAACTGGCCACTGCCCTGGTTTTGTGACTGAGATTAAAAACCACATCGGCAGGGGGTGTCACTTCACGCTCATCGTTCACTGTGAGTGTTTCCGCACTCTGAGAAAACAGACTTTCTCCTCCCGTTATCTAATCCCGTTTAAAACTAAGCCTCAGCCTGGCTGGTGTGGCTAGCGTTGACCTATGAGCCAGGTCACAGGTCACTTCCTGGTCAGGGCATGTGCATGGGTTGTGGGCTTGGTCCCCAGTGTGGGGCATAGAGGAGGCAGCCCATAATGGTTCTTTCTTGTTATTGATGTTTTTATCTCCTTCTCCCTCTCCCTTCTTGAAATCAATAAAAATATATTTAAAAAGGAAAAAAAAAAGGCTAACTCTTAGAAGAGCAGACATAGGCCTTATTTCATTAGAGCCAGAAATCACAAGTGCTGAGAGGTCTGTGGACAAGATGACTTGGTTTTGGCAGTGCTGGGGTTCCTATGGGCCCCACCTGCAAATTCTGACTGTGCTGGCTTCTGTCGAGGTTCCTCTTGGGTTGATAACTTTATAGTTGTGGCTTCCAACTCTGGGAGCTATGTCTAGCTTAGAGATGCTGCCCTAATCCTCCTCCTCTTCTCTGCTGCCCCTCCTGCTCCTTTCCCTTCCTACACAGCAGCTCCGAGGCGGTGAGCCGCCGAGACCTCGAGGTACTGCTCCACCTCTGTGTCTCAGGGGAGGAGGCCGGGGCTCTCCCTTTGGGAGGGAGGAAAGGATGGGGGGAGACCGGTACGGAGGCCTCGAGGGCAGAGGTAGCCATGGATTTTAAAAAACAAACAGAAAACCTGCTGTTTTGGCTCCGTGGATAGAGTGTTGGCCCACAGACTGAAGGGTCCCGGGTTCGATTTTGGTGAAGGGCACAGAACTGGGTTGCAGGCTCAATCCCCAACCCTGGTCGGAGTGCATGGGGGAGGCAACCGGTTGATGTGTCTCTTTCACATCGATGTTTCTCTCCCCCCACCTGCGACTCTAAAAAGCCAATGGAGAAATGTCCTCAGGTGAGGATGAACAAAACCAAACCTGCAGGCTCCCCCGTTGCTTCAGGAGAAGGGGCCTGTGCGGCTCTTTTCCCCCTGGCTTCCTGCGTCAATTGTTCCTCCCGCCTCCAGTGTGAGACAGACACACAGGATGTGTGACACTGTGAGGCTGGCAGGCAGAGAAGCGGCTCAGTGTTAACGTGGGCAGAGAGGCCCCTGGATCTCATCCAGCCCACTCCTTCCCCCTTCCCATGCAGCGGCATTCCGGTGCCCATTGGCAGATGGTGACTTCTCTTCACCCAGAAATAATGCCTGGGCTGCTTCCTCCTCTTCGGAACCCCTCTGTGCTAATTGTTCCTGGCTGGCAGGGCAGGCGCGGCGGTTCTGTTCTCACAAACAAGGCATGTAGGTAAGGCTGTATAGGCACCTTCTGCTTCTCTGCTTCATTGTTCCTGCGACGGGCGCTGTCATGATTACAGAACGTCCCAGGAGGCAGACCGGGGAATCAAAGGCACCCGCCGCGTGGCATGACTTAGTAAGGGGCCATTATGCCACCTCATGGCCTCTGGTGCGTTGGAAGAAGTTAACAAAGCATTGCAGGCATTGAAAACATACTTAATTTGAAGGCGGACAAGCTCTTGCTTTTGCTGCACTGAATCTGTGCTCCCAACTCCCTCCCCATCTACCAGAGCAGCTAGATGGTGGCGAAGGCTGAGGCTCCTCAGGCTGAGAGTTCTGCCCGTGTGTGTGTGTCTCCGGCCGGATTGAGAATTACTGGTGATCATGACATCGTATTCCGTTGCACCGGGTAGTATGAGCGTTGGGACTGAAACACAGGCTCTGCGGGGATCTGAATAGCAAAGCAGGACCTGGTGAGTCCAATAGAAGCAGCGTGTAAAGCACCCAGTGTAGATGCTTATGTTGTCCTGAAGGGCAATAATAATAATTATTAATGTTTTTATTGAGCCTACCCAGGTGGCTCACTGGTTGAGCATCGACCTATGAACCAGGAGATCATGGTTCGATTCCTGGTTGGGGCACATGCCCAGGTTGCAGACTCAGTCTTCACTGTGGGGGTGCAGGAGGCAGCGGGTAAAGGCAGAGCATGAAATTCAAAGCAACCACTGCATCTGTGAACAGGGAGGCTGAGGTGACTGGACCTAATGAGGTGGCTGTGACCTGTTTATATCTGTTTCGGGGGAAGGAGAGCTGGCTGTTCACATTCAGGGGGTGGGGGTGGGGGTGCGTGAGCTTTTGTCAAGAGCATCCTGGACTGCAGTTAGGTCCTAACTAGCGGTGGCTCACGCTCACCCCTGGCGTTTCTTTCCCCCTCCACCTGGTACTTCCCTTCTGGCTGCCTTCTTCCCGCCCTAGAGAGACGCTTCCTTTGCCTAAAACGTTTGCCCTGCTTCTTCCTAGGAACTTGGCCTGGTTCCACCTTCTGTGGAGGTGCCACAGTGGCTGTGAGCTGGGACCACACACTCACTGGCTGGGTCGCTTGACCGGCCCCTTAACCTCTGGGCCTCAGTTTCCTCCTCAATGAAGAAGAACAGCGACACCAACTTCCTAGCGAGGGTGAGATAACCTCGTAGCTGCTCAGAGCGGTAGCTGGCACCGTGCTCAGTGGACAGTAGCCATCCCATTAGCACCGTTAGGCCAGCCTCCCCGTCGGCGGGCGGGGTGTCGGAGCTCCGGGTAGCGGCGCTTTGTGGCAGGTCTGTGCATCCTGCTGGCGTTCCTCAGTTGCAGCGAGAACACTTAACAGGACGAAGGGTCAGATCTGGTCGTCGGAGCTGCCCCAAGCAGCTGGCTCTGTGCGCTTCCCTCTCAGCTAAATGTTAATTGCTCAGGCACACGCGGTTCCTTGGCTCGGCTGTCCTAGCCGTGGGAATGTGGCTCAGCTGTCATCTTAAGCCCCTCCAGAAAAACAACAAGGAGACCTTGGTGTGATTCCCCAGTGTTCCGGGGGGGAGGGGGATCAGGGCTCCAGGCAGTCCTCAGCCCTCTCAGGAGACGCAAGGGTGTCCCCAAAGGATACCTTAGCCGACTCTTGGTGGCTACAGAATCAGCAGACACATTGAAAACTTAGGATGAAAAAGAAAAGATTTAGGATGAAAATATCCCTCCCTCGCTTCTCTCAGGTAGACACCGACTCCTGAGGTCACTGACTCCGTAGGTGGGACCCTGCCTGGCGCACCACCCAGATGTAGCAGCCACTAGTAAGAATTTCCTGGGAGAGGAGGTCGAGGTGAGTGGCCCCCCAGGTCCAGTAGAGGAAGGACAAACTGCCAGCTGAAGCAGAAGCCCCCTGGAGGGCGGAGGAGGGAGGACATCAGTGCAGGGGGCGAGTGTGGGCTCTGGAGCCTGCCAGACCCGATCTTAGGTCGGGCTCTGCCTCTGAGAGATGCGACTCGCTGCCCGCTTGTGTGCGCGACTCTGAAGTGGTCCTGGGCGGGCTGTTGGGAGGTTCGTCAGGATTATGCCTGTGAAGCACTTAAACACGGAGAGGGGACCGGCGCTTGATAGGAACGCGTTATTGGTTATATGCTGCCAGGGAGGAGGATGAGAGGTGTTGTGTGGGAGATGGAAGATGGCGGGGGCTTGAGAGAAGGGTCGCTGGCTGGTTTCGTGGTCTGAGCCAGAGGGGGTGCAGGAGAAACCGATGGCTGCTGTCGGCAGGGACAGAGCAGCCCTGTTGGCATCCGAGGCCAGAGAGCCTTTCCCACAGGGCGGACCCCGATGTCTGAGACGCCTGGAAGGGCAGCAAATGGGTGGCAGTGACTGCTGTCCTGTGTGTGTGTGTGTGTGTGGAGTGGGGGCACCAAGTTCGGACCGAGAGGAAGAAGGGGTGCTGACCATGTGGTGGCTGGGCCAGCATGGGGGAACTTCCAGGGTAAGTGGTGCTTAATGTAAAGGTCAGTTAGTGGTTACACGCAGGCCTCGTGAGCTTTTTGGGGAGCATCCCGAAACACTGGTGTGGGCTCTGCAGGGGCCAGGAAACCCGGTTGCTGGTGGGCCTGTGCACTTGTGTTTACTGAGCATGTATGTACATCATGCTGGTCCTGTCCTGGGTTAACAGAAGTCTTACTGTTCGTGCAGAATGCAGGTCTCAAACAGCGGGGAGCACCCCCCTCAGGCTGGCTGGGGGAAAGGCTTTGCAGGTTCACTTCCCAGCGCGGTGAGCCCAGCAGGTCCCGCTGAGGAAGAAGCTGACCCGGGGAGGTTGGAGCCTCCTCATTACGCGAGTGTAACCAATAGGATATGGTCACAGCCTCCAAAACAGCAGGAGTTCGGTGCGGGCCGCCACGCGGAGTGTGAACCAGGGACACGTTGCTCTGAGTCGGCAGCTAGTCATGATTGTAAAAATTTTATTCTCTTTAACAGTAATAATTCCACAAAAATTATACAAAGTACATTCAATACTCAGGGGTGGCGGGGACAGGAGGAGAGGCGGCCTGTTTGGCCTGGAAGCATCACCAGTCGACTCCAACCAAGGAAGCCCAGCTGGGCTGGGGGACACTGGGGTGGAGGTCCGATTGTAAAAAGTAAATGTGGATCGGTTAAAAAAAAAAAAAAAGCCCCCCGAAGGAGGCAGGGCGAGCGTGCACGTTCCCGGGGTGGGCAGGAGGCCGGCGCATGCTGCCGCTGGGGCTGGCTCAGGCGGGCTCCGAGTTGGTGGGGGGCAGGTTTTTATGCTTGAAATACTGCACAACTTGTTGGGGCAGTTCCGCCAGCACGGCTTTGGCCAAGGTTTCTTTTGCTGCCTGGAGGGTGGAGTTGAGAGAGAGAGGAGAGAATACGGGTTACTGAGCGGAAGTTGTGAGGGCACTCTTCTCAGTGAGCTGCTCCCGAAGGTGTCTCTGGACAGATGGCCTGGGGCCAGGGTGTCTAAACTGGTGTCCGTCAGCCCTGTCCCTGCCTGAAGTACCACGGTTAGCAGTACCTTTATTATTGTTGATCTCAGGAAGGGAGAGAGAATCATTGATCAGCTGCCTCCTATAAGAGGTAGGAGAGAGTACAAGACCCTCCACTGGAGATTGAGCCTACAACCAACCTGGTCACGTGCCTTGATGGGGAATTGAACCGTGACCTCTTGATTCATAGATCGATGCTCAACCACTGAGTCACACTGGTCGAACTAAGTAGAACTCTTACCTTGAGCACTTGGGGTGTCTGGGAGTAACATTTTAGAAAGAATTTGTCTGTGGGCGGCACGCTGCTGCACGGCCTACTCAGGTGGCAAACACAGGCCGAGCACCTCGGCTGGTGTAAATGGCGGTCTGGTTCCCTGCTGAACGCCCCGGCCAGGCACGGGGGTGCTCGGTCACTGTGGGCGAGCATGACTGGTTTGTCCCCAGACAGCTAATGCTCCAGAGAAGGAACTGAACCGTCTCAGCAAACCCAGAGGATACTGGGCAGAGGTGAGAACACCAGTACAAAACAGCGGTCAGTTCTTTTGTTGTTATTCTTCTGTTGATATTTAGAGTGGAAGGGAGGGAGAGAGGCAGAAACATCCATGTGAGAGGGACACATTGATTGGTTACCTCCTGCACGAGGGTGAGGGGTACATGCCCTTGACTGGAATTGAACCTGTGACTCTTCAGTTTGAGGGCTGACGCTCTATCCACTGAGCCAAACTGGCTAGGGCAAGAGTGGTCAGTTCTTACTGGAACTTGCTGAGCCAGAGGTCCTTAGAGCTGAGAGAGCTGAGGCTCAGAGAGGTCAAGGACTTGTCCAAGGCCACACGGTGTGCCTCTGGTCAAATAAAAGGCCCCAGGCTGGCAGTACAGGGTGGCACTTGAGAGGCTCCTCATGGGCCCAGTCACCTGGGAGCAACCAGGAAGCCAGCCACAGCCTCCCGTGGGCCGTCCTGGGGTCACCTGCACTTGGCACAGTCCCTCCAGGAGCCAGTCCTCCCGGCGTTGGCCCTTAGGGAGAGAAGCCGTCCTGAGAGGGGCCTGGTTCCCACCTGGGACGTGGGGGCCGGGCAGGTGTACGAGGTACGAGGAAAGCCTCACCTCTGGGCCTTTGCCTCCTGAACTCTGCCTTGCGCGGGTAACTGACTTCTGCTCAGAGTTAGGCAGCGTTTCCTGGTGCCTGAGCCTCAGTCTGAAGCCAGGGTTCACAGTGTCACATGGTCTCGTCCAGGCAGGGCCTGGCATGGCACCTGGCCCTTAGTAGGCCCACAGGAAGTGCATGGTCCATGGAGCTGGGACTGGGCAGACCATCCCAGGTCCTTCATCCTTGATTGTTATGGCTCTTGGGGCCCATTGACGCCCCCCCCCCTCGCCGGCCCCCACTCACGTTGCGGAACTCTCGGAAGGGCACGAACTGCACGATGTCGCGGGCTGCCTCCTCCCCCGTGTGGGAGCGCAGCCTGCGGCTGTCCCCGTCCAGGAACTCCATGGCAGCGAAGTCGGCGTTGCCCACGCCCACGATGATGATGGACATGGGCAGCTTGGAAGCCTGCACCACGGCGTGCCGCGTCTCCTCCATGTCGCTGATGACGCCGTCCGTGATGATGAGGAGGATGAAGTATTGCTGGGGGGAGGGGGTCAGCAGGCACTCAGGCACCCTTCCAAGCCCTCTGACCCATGGGAGGAAGGTGACTTCCGGCTGGAGCGGGGCCCGGGCCTCTGCAGCCCTCTTGTCTGTTTCAAGCCCAACCCAGTCTCAGCCTGAGGCCTCATTTCCTCTGTCCTTGGCACCCGCTGGCCCCTTTATGGGAACTCCGTTTTCCCCGTCCACAAAGAGGGGAGCCCCCTAGCTGCCTAATCTCTGCTTAGAGCTTTTGCCTCTTTCGCTGACCCTCCTGCTTCTCAGGAGAGGAACTGGGGGCTCAGACCAGTCCAGCTCGTGGAGGGCAGGCCAAGTCAGCCCCAGGCCAGCATCTGGCCGCCTTCACACCTGTTTGCTGCCTGAGGGCATACAAGTTCAGCCCGTAGGGTACTGTGTCCCAAGCACAAACGGTGGAAGGAGGGGGTGAGTCACACGGAGGCATGAACCCCACGATCCTAATCCCAGTCCTGGCAGCAGTAGGCTGGCTCCTGCACTGTGCCTTTAAGAGCTCAAATCCTTGACTGGGGATACCTGTTGCTATGGAGATGGTGGCCTGAACCCCTGCAGTGGAGGGCTGCTGCTGCCAGCCCCCCCATCCCAGCAACCCTTCCCTCAGTCGGATGCTTCCATCCACCAGAAATATTCCCGGGCACCAAGCTGGCAAGACGACATGAACTGAGAGGCACTGGGGGAGGGAGAGAAGGGGCGGGACAGGCCTCTCGTCCTTCTCTCCTGGCCCTGTTGGCTCCCCATCCAATCAGCCACGAGTCTGCGCTGGGAGACCTGGAGCACACAGGCCTGAGCCTCCCTCAGCCTATCCAGGGAGGTGGGCACAGACGGCCTGGGCACCAACTATCTGGGTGAGGAAGTCCCTGTGAACACGGACTGCACAGGCCCTTCCTGGCACCTTCACCTGTAAGTCCCCTTATGGAGACAAGGTGCACGGAGTGACTTCAGGCCTCCCAGCCGGTCTCAGTTCTGAGCCAAACCTAGCTGACACCAAAGTTGGGGTTCTTCCCACAGCGCCCTCCTTTGCCTGTAGTTGTCTCTCCAGGAGTAGGGCCTGCATGCACCCTCTCACCCAGCATCCTAAGGCAGTGGTCGGCAAATTCATTAGTCAACAGAGCCAAATATCAACAGTACAGTGATTGAAATTTCTTTTAAGAGCCCAGTTTTTAAAACCATATAGGTAGGTACATTGTTAATTAGGTTACTTCTAAGCTGGCCTTTGAGTTTTTAGCAAAGGCCAAAGAGCCGCATGTGGCTTAGAGCTGCAGTTTGCCGACCATTGCTCTAGGGTCAGGGGGCCAGAATGTCTAACATAGCAGCCCAGGGCAGGGTCCAGAGCCGTGGCACTGGACTTGCACCTCACTCCTGGGTGCCAACCAGCTAGTCACATGCCCACACTCACGTTTGTCCTGAGCTTGGGATCACCAGCCTTGGCACGGGAAGTCCTGGGCTCCTTGCCCATTGCGGGCAGAGCCCAGATTGTCCAGGAGCCTCTAGGGTTCATTACAACCCCAGGGGTCCAAGCCCCCACTCCCTACCCCCACCACCAAAGATAGCTTAGAAGGGACCTGGGAGGGGGCTGTGGACGGGGAGAATGAAGGGCAGAATCGGGCAGTAGGAGGGGGAAGGGGCTCTGTTGTCCCCCCAGACAGCGCAGGTCTACGCTACCCCATTTCCTACCTCCAACCTGGCACACCCTTCCAGCCTCAGCTCCAAAACCCACCTGAGCGTCTCCCTCTCTGGCCCAAGCAGATGTGAAGGCCTCCCAGCCCTGAGCTGTTTCCACTGCCAGGGGTGCCCATGGGGGGCTCCTCCTTGGGGCACTCCTTCCTTGCCCACACCCTGAACAATCCTCAGGATAGCCCCGTGTATCCTCTTCTCCGCCTCACAGGCTATCTCACCCTGTCTGTGCTCCAGAAATGTAGCCCATCACTGTCAGGTTGAACCCCAAACCCAAACTCCCAGCATCCTCCAAGGATCGCCTTGCATCTTCTGCCTTTGCCAGAGGCTCCTTGGGTTTCTAGGACTGTAACTAGCCAATAACCCATTTGACGCTGTGGTCTGAGTTAGAAGAAGCTGGCTTGACCACACAGCTCCAGGCAGTCTGCACGCACTCCCTGGCTTATTTCGGAGAAGTGGGTTTGCCCTGGGGTGGGAGTGGAAGGGCGGATTTCCAGGGTCCAGGCTGCTTCCCGGTCCCCTCCACGGGAACACCTAGGAGGCCAACCAGGAACGGGCCATGGACAAGAGGGCCCGAGTCATGGGCCGGAGCAGAGGGAGAAATGAAGGCCCTGGGGCAGGAGTCCCCTGGCCCCTCCAGAATCTTAACACCCTCCAGGGGCTCCCCCTGCCCTCAAGGGCACATTCCGATTCCTCACCACCTTCCAGGGCCCTGAGGGAGCTGGCTCCGCCCTCTTCCTCCAACTCTCCTTCCTCTATGCCCACACCGCGCCTCCAGGCTTTGTACTGGCTGTTCTCTCTGCCTGGGATGCTATGCTACGCGCGCATGCACACATGTTCACACATGCACCTGCACACACACAACTCGAGGCTAACAAGCATCCTCCAAGTCTCAGCCCGGACACACTTTCCCCAGAAGCCTTCCTGCGCCCTCTGGGTCAGGTGCCACCTTTATGACTATCTGCTCTCTGGCCCGGCCCCCCAGCAGACTGCAGGCTCTGGGAGGACAGAGGCCATATCTTGTGTATCACAGTCCTCATCCCTAGTGCTACACAGAAATATTCTCGGTAAAGATGGGTTGTGTGGCCCAGCCAGGAGGTCATGGTTCAAATTTCGGTCAGAGCACATGCCCAGGTTGTGGGCTCGATCCCCAGTGGGGGTTGTTCAGGAGGCAGCTGATCAATGATTTTCTCATCAGTGATGTTTCTACCTCCCTCCCTCTCTAAAATCAATAAAATGTATTTAAAAACAAAAGATGTGTTGTGTGAATGAATGGAGTACAGCTCTGCCTAGAGAGACACTTCCTACCACCTGTTCTCTTTCCTCTGCGTGGGTGTGCATGTGTGTGTGTGAGAGAGAGAGAGAGAACAGGGAGAGTGAAGCCACACCAAGTACTCCCCCCAAAGCGGCTATATAAAAGCATCCATTAACGCTCTGATGGTTCTCTTGTGCCTCGGGCCTAAATGTGCTCGGCACCACCAAATGCTGGCCCAAGAGATGGCCCCACAAGATGCAGCCGCCCCCACTCCAAGCGCGCACTGCGTGTCAGGCACCGCGCTGAGCAGTGTACACGCTCAGCTGGCCGAGTCCTCGCCTGCTAATAGGCAAGTGCTGCTCCATCACCTGCATTGTTCAGGCGAGGCAACAGGCCCGGAGAGCTTAAGCAACCTACTACAGGTCCCACAGCCATGAAGTGGGGGCGCTGGAGTATGAACAGGGTTTTGGGGGGCTCCCAGAGCTTGGGACTGGAGGAAAGGGGCCGCCGTGACCCGTCTCCAGCCTGGCTGGCTTTGGGGGGGATCTGCTGAGTTTCCCAGGGCAAACGGACTGTCGGAGGCGGGAAGAGGCACCAAGAGCTGCATGTGGGCCTGCATCCTGGTGGACACCCCCGGGGCGTCTGCCTCAGCTGGATGGGGAGGTGGAGGCAGCTAGCAAGGCCTTGGCCCCATTTTACTTTTAAATGGCCCCATGGGAGACGGGTGACCGCACAGGACTCAGCCAATGAGGAACCGGGGGAGGGACTAAATCAACAGGCTAAGCTCGCTGCACCAGGTGCCTGGACAATGGGACAGACCCCCCCTCTCCAGAGGGTATTCAAGTCTCATCCTCGCCATCCTTCTGTCTCCCAGTCTGTCATTGGAATTCAGACAGGTGAGCCATTTCTCACAGAGCCGAGCCATCAGACAGCCCACCGCCCCCATATTCTGGGCAAGGTGAGACAGGGCCCAGGACGGGCAGGCGGTAGAGACCTATTAGTATCCAAAAGAGACGCGCTGGCCCCTCTCCTGCGGCCCAGAGCTAGCCCGAGCTGGGGTGGGCAACAGGAGGGAGCTGGCTCCCGAGGCAGGGCCAGGTCACCATACAGTGATGGACTGGGGGGAGGATGAGGATGGTCAGGAAGCAGACTTGCTCAGGCAATGGGCCAGCTCTCCCCTCAGCCATGACCTTCCTGGCCCTCCCCAGGGCCCAGGCCCCCTGCAGACCTAGCATCCAGCTACTAGGGGCCACGTCTCCTGGCCCCCACCTCCACCTCAGTCCTACCAGCTCTCAGCAGGTCAAAGAGCCCTGGAGACTGCTGGCTTCCTTCCTGCTCCCCCTCCTGGTTTTTCCCCTCAAACAGGAATGCGCGTCTTTTTCCATTCCTTTGAAAGCCAGCTCAGGCGGTTAATAGCCCGGGCAGGACAATGGCCTGGCTGGCTGCAGGCATCCAAACAATTCCAGCCCAAAGCCCCAGGAATTTCACGAAAAGCCACTCCCAGGCCGTCCCAGACACTGGCCGGATTCAGGTTGCCCCAGATGCTCGCCGCACCCCTTCCCCAACTCCGCCCCCCACAACTTTCCTTCTCCCATTTCAGAAAGCAAAGAGGCCCCTACTCACCATGGCCGTCTGCTGCTGCGTGGCCTGGGCCGCAAACCGGGCCACGTGGTTGACGATGGGCGAGAAGTTGGTGGGGCCGTAGAAGCGGATGTGGGGCAGGCAGGCCGAGTAGGCCTGGGCGATGCCGTCCACGCCTGCCTCGGAGAGAAGAGCAGAGGTCAGCCTGGCGCTCCCCCAGCCTGCGCCTTCTCTCACCCCGACTGATCACCCCACGGCCCCCGGTGGAAGCTCCCGGAGGGCAGGGCCGGGTGGGATAAAGAGCCCCCAGTGTGGAGTCAGACAGGCCTGAGTTCAAATCCGACCTCTGCAAGTCCTTAGCTGTGGGACCCTCGGCAAGCTGAATCTTTCTGACCCTGTTTCCCGTCCCTGAGACGGACCTTCTACTGTGGGGCAGTAGGCGGGAGGGGGTCAGCCACCAGAAAGTCCATTTGCTGGGGGGACTGAGCTGCTTCCCCCGCCCCTGCACACAGTAGGTGCTCTGTACATGGCCACCCTTCTGAGCCCAAGAATATCCACCTGCCCTGGGGTCCTCCCTGGAAGGGCTCTGGCCAGAAACCAGGGTGGCTCACGGGAACTTGGGAGAAACTCTCTCTCTGGAGACCTGCTCCAAACCAGACAGACCCCCGCAGGAGCGCAGGGTCACATTTCCTGCCAACTTGTGGCTTCTGAGTCTCAGCATCGTCCCCCAGTTGGGGACTTGATGCATTTCCCTTCCAAGTACAAACCGGGCCGGCTTTGGGGCTCCCCCAGGAAGGTGGGTGCCTCTCACCCAGGCCCAAGCCCCAGGAACTCTGTGGGCTGAAAAGTCCCATGATGGCAGGGACCGCCCTCTTCCATACCCACCCAGAACTCCTGTTCCTCCTCCTGTACTTTCCTGACTGATTCTGGGGTTCAGAAATCCTCTCAGGCAGTGGTTCTCCACCTTCCTAAGGCCGCGACCCTTGCATACAGTTCCTCATGGGGTGGTGACCCCCAACCATGAAATGTTGCTACTGTGATGCATCGTGATGTAAATATCTGCATTTTCCGATGGTCTTAGGCGACCCCTGTGAAAGGGTCATTCGACCCCCAAAGGGGTCGCGACCCACAGGTTGAGAACCGCTGTTCTAAGGCCTTGGGGTACGGGGCTGGGCACAGACTGCCTGTCCCTGCCCCTTCCTCCTCCCTGCCCCTTCCTCCTCCCTGCCCCAGGCCACCTTCAACCCTTGGGTACCAAGGCTCTGGGAAAGGCAGAGCGGAGCGGGGCAGGGCCAGGCCCTCCCAGCCAGAGCTGGCAGGAAGTGAGGGGCAGGGGTGTCACCTCCACCCTTACCCCCTCCTGGTCCGCCCTGGGCTTCCTGTCAGCGCTCTCCGGAATTCCCACCTGACACCGTGATGTGCGCTAAGCAGGCATCACACCTCCCGGGGCAGGTGAGAAGCCGAAGGCTCCGAGGCCCAGTGATCTCTCCACGGTCCCCCAGCCAGGAAAGGGCAGCAGCTAATCTTGAACCCAGAACCACCCGACGCCGACCTGCACCTCCAGCCTCCCCAGCTGTCTCCTTTTGAGAAAGCCAGAAGGGGAGGGGCGGGGAGAAAGGTACGGAGGCCTGGAGGCCTGCACGCCGCCCTCCCTCCGCCCGGGAAGCTAACCCAGGGCAGGTGGGGGAGTTTTGCCGCTCACCTGAGCAGAAGGGGTTGGTGGGGTTGAAGTTGATGGCAAACTCATGCGAGACCTGAAACGCAGAGAAGATGCTCAGCGGGCGGCCTCCTGGCCCCAACCTGGTCCCAGGCCACCCCCTGACGGGCCCGGACTCCCTCTGTGGGCACCTGGTCTTTACCGATCCCCTCCCCGAGGTCAGGGCTACTGAGCCCCCACATCTGGTAACCTCCCCTGCTGGTCTGAGCCCACAGAGAGGCCCCTCGAGGCCCCTCCACATCACTCTGACCCATCCTCGGACCGGGGCTGCCTGAGGGGGGCAGAAGTGCCTCGGAGGCGGTGGGGCTGGAAACACTCGGAACACCCCCTCTTTGCAAGCTCCCGCGTGAGCTGGGGCCAGAACCAGAGTTCCCCTGTACCCCCGGCTGCCAGTGCACCCGACAACGGGGAACACGCATGGATCAGGCTGCAGGTGGGATGGACGGGGGGTTCTGCAGAACCGGGGGCCTCAGAAGAGCCAGAGCTCAGAAGTGAGGGTCCCCTACTCTCCCTCCTGCTGCGGGTTCCAACGCCCCACGCAGCCTCCTTCCCGACCGCCCCCTCACTCCTTCCTCGCCTCGCCCAGCGGGGAAAGGCCAGTTGCTGCCCCATTTTTCAGAGGGAGAAACTGAGGCACAGCCCGTGGCCTCCCGGGCACAGCTGCCTCCTCAGCTCCCTTTCCATAACCCACGAACCGACCACGCAGGTGCTCCTGCCTCTGCCTTGCGGGCTTCTAATTAGCAGGGCGAGGAGTCCAGCCCGGGGGGGGGGGTGGCCTCCAGTCTGGGCACAGACCACCCCACACACCCACCCGCATCAGCACCTGACACTCCAGTGGAGGCGCTGGAAGCCCGGAGCCCCCATTTCACCAGCAAACACACTGAGGCCCCGAGAGGGGAGGCCAGGTCCCAGGGCCCCGCAGTGGAACCGGCCAGAGCCGCAGGCCCCGCACGCCTGGAGATGGGGTTGGACGGACGCCCCCCACTTGGGGAGCCCTCCTGTACCAAGAGGGGGAGGGTGGGCAAGAGGCCTGAGGAGCAGACCCCTCCCTGTTCGGGGGTACGGGGGTGCTGTTCTTTGCTCCTTCAGCCCTAAGTGCCTGGCCTGGAGCCAGTCCCCTGATGCCCCTCTCTTAGGCCCAGGCCCTGCCCGGGCCCCCATTCCTCTCTGTCCCCAGTCTGGGTTCCACGTATAAGGACCCCCAAGGTCCTCGTTGCCGTGGCAACTTTGTGAGCCTCTCTAGCGATCTGGAGGGGGGCTTGCCTGGAGGGGGCTGAGAGAGGAAAACGGTTGCCAGGGAAACAGGTCTCCCTGGGGCCCACGATTTCCTACAAAATCAGATTTTAGGAGATTTGAGAGACCGAGGGGGAAAAGTCCCCCCTCCCGTCACCCCCAAAGGGATGGCTTGGTATTTACCTTTCTCTCGGCCTCCAACCTCTGCCTTCCCCGCTCCTGGCCCTCTTTGGGGGAGGGCGTGGCCTGGGGGTCAAGTGGGTGGAGCTGCAGAGGTCAGCCTCCACCCCAGGCCTCAGGTTACCACCGGCAGCTGCTCCATTTCCCAGGTGGCAACACTGAGGTTCAGGGAGGGCCCAGGGGTGCCTGGGTCACGTGAGGGAGCCACAGCAGAGCCAGCAACAGGCCTGGGGGGCAGGTGTCCGTGCAGCCCGTGCACAGCCCCGCCCACACTGTGCCCTGCTTTGCCTGAAAAAAATGCCAGTAAACCCCCAGCTGCACACCACTTGGAGGCCACACCAAGCCGATTAGGGGCCCCTGGGGACCGGCTGGCCACAGGCCTTTGTCTCGGGACCCCCCGGGGCCGTGACAACCAGTGGTCCCTGTTGGCCTCGCCTGGCCCTGCTCGGTGGGTAACTTAGGACACAGCTCCCTGGGGCCCTGGCAGAGGCCCGGCTCAGCCGGTGGAGGGAGCCGACCTCCCAGCTACCCTCCGTCTGTTCCCCAACCTGTACAGTGAGGGGGGTCACGCACGGTGCTCTCCCCACCCAGCCCTTCCCTCCGCCCATCGCTCCCTGCCTCTAACTCTGGCTCATTTCCAAGGTCCAAGCCCCCATGCCACCTCCTCGGGGGATGCTTCCTGCACCCCGCAGCCCCTGCCCAGGCCCCGGAGGACCTAGATTCCGGGGGGAAGGGAGCCAGTTCTCCTGGCTCCTCCCAGCTTCCACCCTCCGAATCAACACCTCTGCCTACTCAGGCCCCTGAGCCTCACATTCACTGTCAACAAACACTCCCCCCCCCAAGTGCATGCTGGGAGAGGCGCAGCGAGGAGGAAGCCAGGGCCCCCCCCTGGCCTCAGCATGGAGCCCACACAGACAGGGATGACCACAGTTCCGAGGACAGTGCCCGCAGGGAGGAGGGGCCACGTCAGAGAGGCCCAGCCACGGGGTAGGGGCTGTGGGACGGGAGCGAAAGGGAGCAACAGGCTGGGGAAGGCCACGTGCAAAGGCCCTGGGGCAGGAAGGAAGGAAGGAGAGAAGGTTCACCTGGCAGGAGCAGGGCCCATTAGAATGAGGGAGGGGGTGCCGGAGGGGTCAGGCTGGCAGGGAAGATGGGACAGAGTTCTCTGTCCGCTCCCGGCCTGGTGCCAGCATCCCTCCAGGGTCAGACGGGGCCGCTCCAGCCCGGCCAAGCCCCTCTCCCCAGAGCTGCCCTGTGACATTTTCAAGAGGCTTCTGCGCCAGAGAACATCTCGCTGAGCCGGGTCTCTGCACGCTGGCTGGTGTCCTAGCAACAGGCTCCCGCTGGGCCTGCCAGCTCCAGCCCTCCCTGCCCGCCCTCCCCACGGCACCATGGTGGTCCTGCAGGACCCTGCCCCTGCCTCAGGGTGGCCAGCGGGTCCCCTAGCCCAGTGGTCGGCAAACCGCGGCTCGCGAGCCACAGGGGGCTCTTTGGCCCCTTGAGTGTGACTCTTCCACAAAATACCCCGGCCTGGGCGAGTCTATCTTGAAGAACTGGCGTTAGAAGACGTTTATTAAAAATTTGGCTCTCGCCCTGGCTGGTTTGGCTCAGTGGATAGAGCATCAGCCTGCAGACTGAAGGGTCCCAGGGGCGATTCCAGTCAAGGGCACATGCCTGGGTTGCAGGCTTGATCCCCATTGGGGGTCGTGCAGGAGGCAGCCAATCAATGATTCTCTCTCATCGTTGATGTTTCTCTCTCTCTTTCTCTTCCTTTCTGAAATCAATAAAGATCTATTAAAAAAAAATTTGGCTCTCAAAAGCAATTTCCATCGTGGTGCTGTTGCTATTTGGCTCTGTTGACGAATGAGTTGTGTTTTTTTATAATATATTTTACTTTTTTTTTACAGAGAGGGAGAGAGAGAGATAGAAAGTCAGAAACATCGATGAGAGAGAGACATCAATCAGCCGCCTCCTGCACGCCCCACAGTGGAGATGTGCCCGCAAGCAAGGTACATGCCCCCGACCGGAATCGAACCCGGGACCTTTCAGTCCACAGGCCGACGCTCTATCCACTGAGCCAAACCGGTCTAGGCTGATGAATGAGTTTGCCGACCGCTGCCCTAGCCACGCGCTGAGGTTCCAGGTGAAAACCATCCTCCCCTGGGAGGGTGGGAAGCGAACGCTCATTCTGGGAAGAGAAGGCGCAGCAAGCAACCTGGACAGGGGGGTGCACCGGCCGGGACAGACCCACAGGTGCCAGAGCCCCTGTGCGCACCCCCCCCCCCTCCCACCCTGGCTTCTCCTCAGAGAGCTGCAGCTTCTGAGAATGAACCTCAGAGTCCATTGGCCCGGTGGGGATCAAGGCCCCTGTTGTCAGTGTGACCTTGGACAGGTCACCCGAACCTCTGCCCCTGCCCCTGTGAAATGGACACCGTCCCTGCTCTCCATCCCTCCATCCCGCCCACCCTCACCCCAGCCCCCCCCCCCCCCCCCCCCCCCCCCCATAGGCCTTCAGAAACGCCAACTGGATGGTAACCCTCCACGTTGCTCTTCAATATGCGTCTGAGGCCCTGCGGGCCTTGCCCCACCCTCTCCCCGTCCTGCTCATCTCCCACAGATGGCCCATCCGCCCACTTCCCCTCTGTTCCTCCACCTGGCCCGCTGCCTCCGCCGCCCAGACTGTGACAGGCTGTTCTCTCGACCACGCTCCCTGCCCCAGCGCCACCCCCCGTCCCCGGGAGGATCCCCACTTTCCCTGCCCCTCTTGGTGTAGACCACGCCTCCTCCAGGAAGCCTTCCTGGATACTCCCAGGCTGGAGCGGGGCCCTCCTCTCGTCCAGGCTGTCCCATCTCTGCCCTAATGACCCTGCCTGTCTTTAGGGTTGCCAGACAGGATACAGATGCCCGGTTACATTTGAACTTTGGATAAACAATGGATATTTTAGTATAAGCCTTTCCCACACAATATTTAGGACATGCTTATACTAAAAAGGAAAAAAACCTTGTTATTCTGACAGTCAATGGGTGTCCTGTGTTTTTTTATTTGTTAAGTCTGATACCCTCCACCTCTCCTCCCGCCCCCCTGACTGGGGTGCCAGGGGGCAGACAGCATGGCGTCCTGCTCGGTGGGAGGCTCCGGATGAGAAAGGAGCACGGGTTGGGGAGCAGCTCAAAGCCCGAGGCCAGGCCTTCCGGAAGCAGCTCTCAGAAGATGCACTCACCTTCCAGTCTGGTGGCAACTGGGCCCCGAAACCGAGAGCGGGAAACATCTTGTCACTGATGGGAGAGGAGGAAAAACCACTGTGAGACCACGGGACGGGGGCCGCATCCACCCGCACTCGCCCTTCCCGAGCCCCCCACCCCCGCCCCAGTGTGAGCGGAGACCCCAGCTCCTTTCTCACCCTCGGAGTCCCTCCCCCGCTCACCTGTCGTAGTCCTGGATGATCTGCCCCACAGCCCAGATGGCCGACAGGTACTCGTTGGTGCCCATGGGGTTGATGTAGTGCAGAGAGGAGGGGTCGAAGGGGTTGCCGTTGGAGGCCGTGAAGTCTATCCCGACCTGTGGGGCGGGGAGGAGACCCCGGTGTGAGCGGAGCCCCCAGCTCCCCTCCTCACCCTCGGGGAGCAGAGAGGCTGATGGGGCACGGGGAGTCCTCCTCTCCCGTCAGGCACCCAGGTCCCTCCTCCGGCTCTAACGCCGGCTGTGGCTCCCAGTGGCCTGAGCATCAGGTCTATTATCCAGACGGGGTGCCAAGCCAACTCAGACCCCACTTCCAGCTCACCGCTCCCTTCTCCAGGCCTTTACTCTTGAGGCTCCTGCCCCCTAAAGAGCCAGGCAGCCCCCTTTTCTCCCAGACACTTACCCACCCCACGCCAGCTCTCCCTCACCCTCAGACCACCAAGGGGCCCAAGGCTGCCAGGGAGGACAGAGCCACCTCCCCGGTCAGACCGATGCTCACTGGGTCCAGGGCTGGGCATAGGGCACCGGGCACAGGGCACAGGGCACCGGGCAGGGCCCTGCAGGGACTGGGGCTGACAGTGCCAGGGATCTGTGCTCTCCCAGCTCTCAGCCCTGAGCGAAGCCAGCCCCAACCTTGCAGGGGTAGCAGAGGGGCGGGCACTGCCCGGCAGGGGGGGGGGGGTTAGGACAGGGACCAGCAGGGAGCTGGCCACCTTAAGACTCAGTGGCTGTGGGGCAGGGGGGGAGGGGAGGTTGGCTCCCTGAGGGCGGGGTGGCATGTCTTAGTCTTCCAGGCGCCCCTGCAGGGGCACAGCCTGGAGCCCGGCCCCCAGGAGGTGGTCAGTGCCCCTCTGGAATGGGACTCCCTGGCCTCTGGGCGGGTGAGGGGCAGCGGTGACCAGAGAATGACAGGCCCACACTAACCCCATCAGCCTGCGGCTGACTCCAGGCCTCAGAGACCGAGAGGTGGGGATGGAGGCCGCGAGGCAGGGTGGGAGGTGGGCAGAGCCCGGGACCCGCAGGTTCTCCCCGGGGCCCGAGGCTGCCCTTGGGGTGAGGAACGGGGACAGAAGTGTGCAGGGCACAGGAGAGGAAGCAGCCCTCCCCAGCAGCATGCACTGGGCACCTGCTTTGGGCTGGGCACCGGGCACTGCCGAGGTCGGAGCGGGAACATAATAAGCCCAGAGGTGGGGCAGACAGGGTGCGCGGGAAATACGTCCGGGCACCTCCGAGTGGCCCGTGCCCTGAAAAGGATCAGCTAGACGGGACCAAGAGCCACCAGGGAGGACAGGGCGACCTGGGGGCCCCGCCTGCAGGAGGGCAGAAGGTCCCGGGAAAGAGAGTTCTGGGCAGAAGCAACAGCAAACGCAAAGGCCTAAGGCAGAGCGGGTGGGGGGGAGGTTGGCATGGGGGTGGGCGGGCAGAGTGAGCATCCGTGTGGAAAGAGCGGAGCGAGGAGGAGGGAGGGAGCAAGCGAGGCAGGAAGGCCTGTGGCCAGCCAGGGGGACGCTGGCTTTTTCCGTCCCACGGGGCGTGGCCAGCAGCCTCTGTGGGCCAAGCCGGGACGCAGGCCCACCCGCCAGAGCAGTCACACCCCTGCACCCCAGAAAGTCCCTCTTGCACGATCCTCACTAGGGGGTGGGGGTGGGAGGCTTACGGTGAACATGAGCTGGCAGCCTCCCAGGATGTAGTCCAGGAAGGAGTAGTCGCGGTTTATCTGCAAGGAATCGGGGAGTCCGTGGGTCCCCGCCCTGCCCGGGGCTGCCCTCCACGGGGCCACACTCTCCACGGAGGACCCTCAAGCTGCTGCTCTGCGCCCTGAGACTCAGCAGGAGCAGGGAGACCGGAAACGGCGGACGACAGGACTGGGCCTGACTACACCGGAGCCCAGAGCTCCGGGACAAAGCACTTGAGCAAGGGCTCCCAGCGGAGTCACACACACACACACACACACACACACACACACGTATGCATGCATGCACACACACACGTATGCATGCATGCATGCACACACACACACACACACACACACACACACACACACATATGCATGCACACACGATTGTAGGCGAGGTCCCAGGACCCAGCGCACCAGTTATGCCTACCAATTGGGTGACAGAGAACATCCCCAGCTGTTAGGTTCTGGGTGATGTTATTGGTCTGTCTGCTCCTCTAGCTCCTACCAGCCTCCACGCTTACCAGGCAGGGTCTGGCCTCTGCCCCAGGCCTTCCTTCTAACCTCATAAAGCCGCTAACATCTTCCCCTCTAACTAAAAAAGCTGCTAACATCTTCCCCTCTAACTAATAAAGCCGCTAACATCTGGTGCTCTGTGCCCCCTTCTGGCAAAGGATAATGACCTTCCGGTTTTGGATGAGTTGTAAGGGTTCCTCTCAACATAAATGCATTTAAGTTAAAAAAATAAATAAACAAACACAAGTGGTCGGGGGGAGCAGGGCCTGATGACAAAGGTATGACAGGTGTCAAAAACCACCAAAGGGGCCGAAACCGGTGTGGCACAGTGGATAGAGCATCGGCCTGCAGACTGAAAGGTCCCAGGTTCGATTCCGGTCAAGGGCACATATATTGGTTGTGGGTACATCCCCAGTAGGGGGAGTTCAGGAGGCAGCTGATCAATGTTACTCTCTCATTGATGTTTCTAACTCTTATGCCTCTCCCTTCCTCTCTGTGGAAAATCAATAAAATATATTTAAAAAGATGATCACCCAAGGGGCGCCTCGCCAGCAGGGCTCAGTGGTCGAACACCGTCAGCCTATGAACTAGGAGGTCACGGTTCGAGATGCCAAGCATGCCACGGGCAAGCTGCCCGTGTGGGAAGCGGCAAGTCCCCACAGTTACCCGCCAAGTGGGAGGGGCTCCGGAAGGTCATCTCCTGTCCTCCAAGACCCCCGCCCGGGAATATGATAGGAGACTGACGCTTCCCATGCTTTAACCTCACCAACATCCCCATTCTACAGATGAGGAAACTGAGGCCCAGGGAGGTTCAGCCCCGAGAGTCACAGAGCCAGGACCGGGATGGGCAGAACCGGGATGGGCAAGCCAGCTCACTGGCCTGCCTCGTGCCTCCCCCCCAGACGCCCTGCTGGCTCACCTTGCAGGACCGCAGGATGATGATGCCCGAGTTTTTATAGTTCTTCTTTTTCCGCTGCTTCTTGGGGTTGATGCACTCAAACTCCAGCTGGAAGGAGGGAGAGCAGCTCCCCTCAGGGCCTGCCTGGGGCCTGCCCCTGAGCCGGACCCCAGAATCCCCGCCACGGCATCAACCAGGGGCAGCATGCCTCCTCCAGGAAGCCCTCCTGGATGTCCACACCCAGAAACGGGTCCTGCCACCTGGGTTCACACCAAGCTGTGGCTCCCCCAGGGAGGAGAGCCGCCTCCACCCTGACCCCAAGGCAGCACCCCCACGTCATACGCACTCATGAGAGCCGGCACCCGGGGCCTGGCTTCTCAGGGTCAGTTAGGGGGGCAACGCCTGCGTGCTCGCGGTGTGCCATGCACTCTCCCTGTGTCACCTCACTTCATGCCCCTGCTACTCCCTCCCCACTGGGCAGACGAGGAGATGGAAACTCAGAGAGAATGGAGCCCTAGCCGGATTGGCTCAGTGGATAGAGTGTCAGCCTGCGGAATGAAGGGTCCCAGGTTCGATCCGGGCCAAGGGCACCTGCCCGGGTTGCGGGCTCGATCCCCAGTCGGGGGCGTACAGGAGGCAGCCAGTCAATGATTCTCTCTCATCATTGATGTTTCTCTCTCTCTTCTCCCTTCCTCTCTGAAATCAATAAAGAAATATATATATATAGAGAGAGAGATAGAGAGAGAGAGAGAATGGATGTCTTCTTCAGGGTCACGCAGCCAGAGCAGTAAAATGGGAGCCCCGGTTGGATTCCCAAACCTGTGCCCCCTCCCTGGCCCCTGCTGATGTCTTGGGGTCTCACTCACACACACACACACACACACACACACACACACACACGCCCCTCTTACCGGCACGCCATCGCGAGCGTTACACATCTGTGACACCGAGGTCTGGAACTCGCCGATGAAGTCATGGCCTCCATCGTTGTCATAGTCGTAGCATATGACCTGAGCGGTGTCAGGGAGGTCACCCCGGAGCTGCGCCCCCAAAGAGGAGCCCTCCAGCCCCTCTCAGTTCCCTGAGCAAACCCCTCGGGGACCACAGGACAGTCACCCTGTTTTAGAGAAGGGACCCACAAAGCTGGCGGCACCACCCAGGTCCCTCAGGGGCTGGGCGGACCCAGGACCAGGACCCGGGTCTCCTCCCCCTGCCCCCAGATGGGTTCTCTCTCCAGCTTAGTAAGAAAAAGCTGGGGTCCCCAGCTCCGTGGTTGAGTATCGATCTATAAACCAGGAGGCCATGATTGGATTCCCGGTCAGGGCACATGCCTGGGTTGTGGGCTCCATCCCCAGTAGGATCTCTCTCATCATTGATGTTTCTCTCTCTCCCTCTCCCTTCCTCTCTGAAATCAATAAAAAAAATTTTTTTTCTTTTTAAAGAAAGAGCTTTGCGGAAACTGGTCTGGCTCAGTGGATAGAGCATGGGCCTGCGGACTCAAAGGTCCCAGGTTCGATTCCGGTCAAGAGCATGTACCTTGGTTGCGGGCACATCCCCAGTAGGGGGTATGCAGGAGGCAGCTGATCGATGTCTCTCTCATCGATGTTTCTAACTCTCTATCCCGCTCCCTTCCTCTCTGTAAAAAATCAATAAAATATATATAAAAAAGAAAGAAAGAAAGAGCTTGGCCAGGACACCCCAGGAAGCCTCGGGGAGACAGGAAGGCAGCAGCTGGCAGAGTGGGGAGCAGGGTCCCAGGTCCCCCCCTCACCTGGATGGGCTTCTCCATGTCCCCGTCACACAGGGACACCAAGGGCAAGGTGAAGGGTTTCCACACGGGGTCCAGCGTGTACTTGATCACCTGCAGGACAGCGAGGGGCCAGGGTGGGCTCGGGCCCGGGGACAGCAGGGCGCTGGCCTCCGATGTGCCCAGTGGGGACGGGGCGTGGCCAGATGGACAGACCCACAGCCGCCCTCCTGAGGACGGAAGTGGGCATCCCTGTGGCCGGGACAACAAGTCCTTCCGGCACCATCACGCTCCCCGGGGCACAGCCCTCTCGGGGGCGGCTGGACGGGGGACCCGCTGGCTAGGAGACACCCAGGGCCCCACGCACCCACCTCTGTCCTGTGGACCAGCATCCACTTGCCGTCATCCCCCGGCTTATAAAACTCGAGGAACGGGTCTGACTTCCCAAAGAGGTCCTGGAGGAACAGAGGAGGCAGCTGAGCGAGGCGCACCTGCCAGAGCCAGCTGGGAGGGGGTCTGTGGCCCGGCCGCCTCCCCAGCCCAGTGTCTGGGGGAGGGGGGGCTGTGGTCACAGCCAGCCTGGCACCCCTCCCCCATCCCTCCCCCGTCCTCTGTGGGCTCAGCGAGAGGCCCAGAGCTGCTGCAGCCGCTGGGACCCGCTGCCTCCCCAGAGAAAGCACCCCACCCCGGGTTCCCACGCTGGTCCTCGGAGACCCCGCGGCGGAGCTGCGGGAGCAGGAGGCCAGCATCGCAGGCCAGGCAGGATTTCCAAAGGGTGACTGTTCCCGGGGCGAGGGGAGGGGAAGCCCCCGGCCGGATGTGATTCTCGCTCATTGTAGTGGGAATCCAAGAAAATGGCAACTCTCCCAGACACACTGCAGATGGGCTGTGACCTCCTTTTAAAACCCAGCTGTTCCAGTTAAAAGAGCGTCACTCCAAAGAGTCGGTAATCCAGTGGGGGAGCCAGGAAATAAATAATAATGTACCCCGGGCAGCGATGAGCATTGAGGAGACAAGTAAAGCAGGGGGCGGGGGAAGGGATCGGGGTCCCTAACCGTTTTGGGGAAGACCTTGCTGAGGAGGTGACAGAAGAGGAAAGGCAGGATGGAGGCGAGGGGCGCTCAGGAGAACGAGCAAGGAAGAGAACCCGGCGGGCAGAGGGAACAGCACGTGCAAAGGTCCTGAGGCGGCAGGGCACCTGGCGCGATTCTGAGACAAGGAGGAGCTGATCTGGCTGAAGCGGAAGGACGACGAGGAGGAGAGTGAAACGGGTGAGGTCAGGGGGTCTGGGGCGGCGGACACACCGGGTGGACCCCCCAGGCTCCTGGAAGGACCTCAGCATTGACACAAAGTAGGGCGGGGAGTGCCCAAGGAGTGGGTGTTGACCAGGAGCCAAGTCTTGAATACTTCTAAGTCAGTGGTTCTCAACCTTCCTAAGGCCGAGACCCTTGCATACAGTTCCTCATTGGTGGTGACCCCCAACCATGAGATTTGGCTACTGTGATGCATCGTGATGTAAATATCTGCATTTTCCGATGGTCTTAGGTGACCCCTAAAGGGGTCGCGACCCACAGGTTGAGAACCGCTGTTCTAAGTGATGGGAAACTCACTACCTCCACGGTGAGGAGGCCCTACTTGGGGGTGGCCAGTCCAGCCCTGTGCGGTGGGCTGGTCCCTCGGAGGAGGGGGGTGATGACAGTGGTGGCCACAAGTTCCCGGTCTAGGCCACACCACCCTGGGCCCGGGAGGGCTACTGCTCCCGGAAGGAGAACCCCGCCCCCCCTCCGCCCACCTCACCTTCTTGTCCAGCTTCCTGCCCGCCAGACTCAGGGAGATGACGCGGTTGTCTGACAGCTCCTGGGCGGCAATCTGCGAGGCCAGAGGAATGGGGGGGGCTCAGCACCTGTGCCTCAGACGCCCCCGGCCTCCTGCCGGGCGGGGTGGGGCAAGGGTGCCCCAGGAGCGAAGAGGGGGAAGGGAGGGGAGGGATAGGGCCAAGTGACCTGGGACTGGTCTCTCATCTCCCCCACACCTCCGTTTCCATCGTCTGAAAATGGGGTAACCCATGTGGATGTGAGCAATCAAAAAGGGACCCTATGTGGCTCCAGAGAGGGCTGGTGAGGGCAGAAAAAGCAGGCACCGGACGTGAGGGATGGTCTTGGGTCCGGGGAAGAGGTTCTAGGCCCCGCACGCCCCCATGGCGGGCCTGGTCTCAGGACCACCCCCAAACGCCCCGGTCTCAGGAATTCCGGCCACTTCCCTCTGCAGCTGGGGAAACTGAGGCCCGGGGCAGGGATGGAAGCCACCTGAGCTCCCTCTGCCCTCTCAGCTCACTGCCGTCCACTCTCCACGCCTCCCTCATCCGCCAGGGTGGCTCTCTGGCCCCTGACCAGCGGGCTCAGCCTGGCACTGCCAGGTGCCCTGCTGAGGCCTCTCTCTCTCCCCCTGTCCCCCAGTGGCCGGGCAGGCCTCGGTCCACAGCAGTACAGTGGGCCAGGTCCTCTCTGGGCTAGGCCTTCCCCTCCCCCGCCTCTAGGAGGGCCTCACGGAACATGCTTCCAGAACCACAGACAGACAGGCTGGGCTCAGCCCCCACTTTCCTCCAGCTGAGACCGCTCACCCCCTGCAGGGTGGGTCCCACTGCTGCCCCCACTGCACGGAGGAGGGCACGGGGCCTCGCTGGCACAGGTGGAAATGCTTAGGGGGATGGCGCACCGGGCCGGTGGGGTCCACCTGGGCTGGCTTCCAGGGGGAGGGGAGCTGGCTTGTGAAGGCCAGGTGGGGGGAGGTTTTGAACCCCAGGAGGCGGAGGGAGGTGGGGAAAGGCCTTGCCAGGTAGCAGGGGGGGAGGGGACAGTTTAAGGGCCTGGGGGCACGTGCAAGGTGTGCAAGAATTCAGTTGCCTCCAACCTATGGTGCAGACAGGAAGTGCAGAGGCCGGAAAACAAGGGGTAAGGGGGGGACGGTGGGTCCCTCACAACCTGGACCGCAAGGCTCCGCGGCCCTGAGGAGCCAGGGAGGCTCCAAAACAGGAGGGTGTCCCCGGTGTGGCCAGTTCTCGGGGTCACCTGGGGGTCTGAAGGGGACATTCCAGGAGAGACTCTCACTGGCTGAACCGCCCGAGGGCGCCTCCTCTCTGGGCTGCAGTCCCCTCCTCTGCAAAAGGGGGTCTCCCCGCCTTCCTGGAATCTGGGGGGACTCGGAGCTCATCCTGCAGAGGACCTCAGCAACGCAAGAATCCCTGCGCATCGCGCCCATCCCTGCGCATCATTGCACAATCGCTCTGCGCTGCAGCCAGCAGCCCATTTCCGCCTGGCAAGGCGCCCCTGAGAGACCCCCCCCCCCCAATGGAGGAGAGGCAGGGGCCAGGGCAGGGTGGGCTCTGGGGGCCGCCCCAGGAGGAGCGCACCTGCCCCGGGCGAGGAGGCTGGGGGTTTGGGGGGGCTCTGACAATCCCCTTACCACCAGCTTGGAGGCCCCCTAGGCATCCTGTGCGGAGCTAGGAGCCCGTTGCTAAGAGACCTGTTGCTAAGTTGTAAGTTGGGCCTTTTTACTCCCCACAAAGCTGGTAATTATCTGCCAGGGAAGCGGCCCATTGATGGGGGAGGGCAGCCCGCAGAAGCAGAGGGGGTGCGGAGAGGGGGGGGGCGGTACCGTAATCAAGCCCTTCCCCGCTGGCTTGTCATTCATCAGCAGCAGAGGCCGAGTGATCTTTTTGCTGGAGACGATCTGCGGGGGGAGAGGAGGCGAGAGAAGGGGAGACGCTCAGCCACTCGCAGCGGGCTGCTCCCTGCCAGGCGCTGGCTGCACCTCCCGCGGCGCGCTGCTCCCGGGAGGCAGAAGGCAGCCAGCTACCAGCCAGCTGCCGCGAACCCCGCTGGGCTGCCTGCCGGGGAGACTGGGGCCCAGAGAGGTTAAGACACTGGCCTGAGGTCCCACAGCTGGGCTGGGAGGGAGCCCAGCCCCCCGCCTGCCTCCCACTGGCCGGGCTGCCCCAGGGAAAGGCTCTTGCTGGCTAGGCTCCCCTTTGGAGACAACTGGGGGGGGAGGTGAGCCCCTAACTCCCTCCCCCGAAGCCATCCACCCACCTCGCCCTCCTCCTTTGATGGACAGGCTCAAACTCTCTCCGTGTTGTCACGGGTTTGCACAGGAAACACAGTCACACCCACATCAGAAGGGAAAAACGGCCGCAGTGCAAAGCCGCCTTCCCACCACCTCTGTCCACTCCCTCCCCACAGCCTGCAGGGGACCCCCTGACCCCCTGTTTCTTAGGGGAACCGCCAGAGTTTCTCGGTGCCCATTCGAGCATGTGCCACTCTCCCTGCACTGGTCTCTCTCTCCTGCGCTTCTCCACCTTCTCTGTGCTACTCGGCTCCCCTGTCCTTCCGGCTTGTGGGGGTTCAACCAATGGGGGTGCCAGCAGGAGCCAGGAGGGGAGGAGGCTGGCCATGGTCTGGCAGAAGCCCTTGGCTCCGCTGCACCCAGAGGCCTCAGCTCTCACCAGCCCGGCCCCCACTTCCCGCCCTGCCCCTCCCTCCCTCCTGGCCAGGCTGGCCCTGCTGGGCTGGTGTCCGTCCTGCACAGGATTCCCTGCCCTTGTCAGTCCCCCCTGCTGCTGGCCACCCGCCTTAAGCTCCGGCCTCCGTTACCTTTTGAGGGTGCGGACACACAGGCAGGCGGGGGCCCTGCTGGAGGCACCCCGCTTCTAACAGAACTGTTAGACCCCCCTCCCCTTGCTGTTTTCATTGCGCATCATCTCTGGCCAGGCCCAGCCAGACTGGGCACCTCAGTGTCCACCGGAAAGGACCCCTCCAAGGAATTTTCATTTTATTCCCTCACCAGCCCTGTAGGCTGGGCCGTCCACATTATCCCCCAGTGAAATATGGGGACACCGAGGCCCCGAAGGGACTGGGGCTTGTCTAAGTCATAAAGGATGGTTGTGCCCGAGGCTCCTCGCCCTGCAAACTCCCGGCCTCCATACGGTCACCGAGGACTGAGCGAGACGGGGCAGTGTGGCCCAGAGAGGGAAAGGAAGTTGCTCAGGGTCACACAGTAAAGCCCCTCCTGAAGTAGGACTTCCCTGGGGGTCTGTCTTGGCTTCTGGTCGGATCCTCCTCCCCCCAAAGTCAAAACCACCCTTGATGGCGTCTAACCATCGGGAACTCTGACCACGTGGGATCCCCTTTCCTGTGTGACATCATCGGGCCGGCATCGTGCTCAGTGCGGTCCACGGCGAGCCCTTCTCCTGGCTCCCAACCCACCCGGCTATGCCCCCCCCACCCCCTTCTGCCCGCCGGCCCCTCAGGCCATCTGTCCTGGTGATGCCACCTCCGGAGCCAGACAGGAAAACAAGGCCAGAGAAAGCCGGCGGCAGGAGAGACTCCGTCCGAGGGACTGCCCTGTCCTTGGGAAGCAGGGCGACAGCTGGGAGTGTGGGTCCCGCCCGTCCACCCCGAGGGCCCGGCTCACCACGCCCAGGTGGCAGGAGAACTGGCCCAGGAAGTCGTGCTCGTCGAGCTGCGCGCTGGACTTGTCCTGGTCGAACAGGGCGAACTTGAGCTTCTGCACTTCCTCGAAGTGGTAGTCGAGGACGAACTTCTTGGAGAAGGCGGGGTTGAGGTTGTTGATGGCGGTTTCTGTCCGGTCGTACTGGCAGAGAGAGGCAGGGTAACGGGGGTCAGAGTGCATTCCACCACCTCCCGGAGGGCCGACGCTGGACCAGGCACTTGGCCGGTTCCCTGGACGGCTGCAGCGAGCGCCGCTCTCAGCTCCCAGAGGCGGACACTGGAGCACAGAGAGGTTAAGTGACTTACCCAAGGCGGCACAGCTAGAGAGGGGTGGGGCCAAAACCTGAACCCAGGTCTGACTCCAGCACCCACACTCTTAATCCTCTGGCTCCATACCCGGGTGCCAGGCTCCGAGCTTGGGCCCTGTCCTGCCTAGGTAAGTGACAGAAGGCAAGTCCCTTTCCTCAGCTGTGCCTCAGTTTCCACTTCTGTAAAGGGGAGGATTTGATGCTCTGAGATTTTAACTCTTTTTATTTTGAATATATTTTATTGATTTTTTACAGAGAGGAAGGGAGAGGAAGAGAGAGTTAGAAACATCGATGAGTGAGAGACATTGACCAGCTGCCTTCCTGCACACCTCCTACTGGGGATGTGTCCGCAACCAAGATACATGCCCTTGACCGGAATCGAACCTGGGACCTTTCAGTCCGCAGGCCAACGCTCTATCCACTGAGCCACACTGGTTTAGGCAGCATCTACACTCTTTTTTTTAAAAAAATATATTTTATTTATTTTTCATAGAGAGGAAGGGAGAGGGATAGAAAGTTAGAAACATCGATGAGAGAGAGAGAGACATCTATCAGCTGCCTCCTGCACATCCCACACTGGAGATGTGCTCACAAGCAAGGTACATGCCCCCGACCGGAATCGAACCCGGGACCTTTCAGTCCGCAGGCCGACGCTCTATCCACTGAGCCACACCGGTTTAGGCAGCATCCACACTCTTAATTGGACTCTCTGAGATGTTAATTCTTCTTTATTTTGAAAGGATCCTTTTTCAAGCCACATTTTACAAGGAAGCTGAGAGAGGCGACAGGAAGGAGGCATCCTTAGGGAGGAGGATCTGGGGCTCCACCCCCCTCCACCACCACCCCGCCCCGAGGGCAGATGTTTGTGTCTTGTACAGAGTCCCGGAATGTCAATACTGGAATGGTGCAACCCCAGAGCCCCACCTCCTGTGGAAACCAGGCCGGGTGCGGACAGGGCTGGCCCTGTGGGTCAGTGGTGGGGCCGGGACAGGAGCCCTGCCCTCTGGCCACGCCACACGGAGGCCCCAAACCGCAGAGACGGGGGACCGTCTATTTTGGGGCTTGGGTTGTGTGGATTTTTCCTCCCACCCAGGCCATTTCCACGGGCTGGAGCACCAGGCAGAGGTCTTGATCTTGGGCTATTTTTAGCCGGGGGGGTGGGGGGGGGGGTGGGCTGGGGTGGGAGAGAGAGAGAGTCAAGGAAGTTGGGGGCCCTGTTCCTTGAAGGGCAGGCACGGGTTCTAGGGACCTGGCAGAGGGGACAGGATGCTCCAGACGGGCTGGCCTCACGCCTGGAGCTACCCACTCCCCCCTCCAGGAGTCCTCAACTGACCCCCACGTCCCACCTCCCAGTTCGGGCTTCATCTCCAAAGCACCGGGTGACTCAGAGAAGTCCCTGCCAGCTCTGCGCCCCAGTTGCCCCTCTGTAAAATGGGCCCACAATCTCAGCGCCCATTCCTTGGCTTTGAAGGACCCGACCTCTGTGGAAAGTCTTTGCAAACCACAGTACGTCCAGTGGGTGTCCATGCGGCCTAGTTAACTCTGATGACGGACAGACACATGTTTTGGAAAATCTGTATCATGTAAAACTATCTGGAAGGCTGGGTACCCAACTTTTGTTTTAATTTAATCCTCACTAGAGGGTATTTTTCCATTGATTTTTAGAGACAGTGGGAGGGAGGCAGGAAGGGAGGGGGAGAGAGACAAAGAGAGAGAGAAAGAGAGGGAGAGAGAAAGAGAGGGAGAGAGAGAAAATCGATGTGAGAAACACATCGATTGGTTGCCTCCCGCCTGGCCCAGGGATCGAGCCTGCAACTGAGGGACGGTGCCCCTGACCAAAAATCGAACCCGGAACCCGTCAGCACTCAGGCTGACATGGAGCCAAACCAGCTCGGGCTGGATACCCAACTTTTAACAGAGACTTCCCTCCCAGGCAGGCTCCCCACTATTCTGACTTCCTTCTTCCGGTCCATCTGGCTTTTCTAAATTTACTACAATGAACGCAGACCCTGGAGGGACGAGGAGCGAAGCAATTTTTCAGATGGGAAAGTCTTCACAGTTTGCATTTCTCAATGTCCTTCCTCACCCTGCACCACTCCCCCGTGCTCAGGCCCAAGCGTTCCAGCTCTGAAGGGCCTGGCGGTGGCCCCATCGACACCCCCAGCTCTGGGCTTGTCACAGTAGGCAGGGGGGAATCCACATTTCACAGACGGGACGGTCTCAAAGAGGGACAGCCACCTTCTCAAAGCCACACCGCGAGGAGTGACAGAACTGGGCCTTGGTCCAGCCTGGAGACCACAGCCTGGGGCCCCATCCCCATTTGCCCCTCACTGTGTGTGCGCTCAGGAATAAGCAGGGTAAGTTATTTAAACGCGGAAGCAAGCACTTGATGAAACTCTAAGGTGTTAACTACATATACAATAATTGAAATATTATGAGATGAAATATAAAGTCATCTATCTCTATATATAAAAGCCTAAGCGAGCAGTCAACCAGTCGACCAGACAATCAGCTAGTAGCTATGATGCGCACTGACCACCAGGAGGCAGAGGCTCAATGCAGGAGCTGCCCCCTGGTGGTCAGTGTGCTCCCATAGGGGGAGTGCCGTTCATTTGACCAATGGGCGCCGGACACTGGGTCACAGCTGGCGAGCACAGCTTCAGCATGAGCTTCTCCTGCCAAGCCTCGCCCACCTCCGCTGGCTGTGAGCGAGTAACTGGTGGCAGGACCAAGGAGGTAGGGAGAGCAGAGCGGTGCCTGCCGCTTCCTGCACTTCTACATCCCTCGGGGGATGTCGGACTGCAGGCGTTGGCCCATTTGACATCCCCCTGAGGGGTCCTGGATGGTGAGAGGGAGCAGGCCAGGCCGAAGGGCCCCACTGGTGCATGAATTCGTGCACCAGACTCTGGAATATTTATCAATCTAAATCTATGAATTATAGTTATAGTAGTTTAAATACAAGTATATCTGAAGTAACATTTAAGTAAATTTTAATTTTTAAAATATACTTGTATTGATTTCAGAGCGGAAATGAGAAGGATAGAGAGAGACAGAAACATCAATGATGAGAATCACTGATCGGCTGCCTCCTGCACGCCCCCTAATGGGGATGGAGCCTAAAACCTGGCTCTGACTGGGAATCAAACCCTGACCTCCTGGTTCATAGGGTGATGCTCAACCACGGAGCCACTCACTCCAGCCAGGTTAAAATTTAATTTTAAGAGGAACCATTTTCTAAGAAGTCCCCAGCCCACACCCCAATTACCTCCAAGGGCCTGACCGGGGGGCGGCCCCAGGATCCAGTGAAGCCCTTTCCCAGACACCTAGCCACACCACCCCTCAGACGCGCATGGAGGGGCTCACCTCCATCCAGCGGCCATTGTTCTCTGTGAAGAGGACGCAGAAGGGGTCGGACTTGGAGGTGACGTCCCGGTCCAGCAGGTTTTGGCCGCTCACAGACAGCTCCACCTTGCACACGCAGTACTGGGCGCCCATGGGGGCGGCCCCTGCGGCGGGGGCGCCCTGACCCTGTATGTGGGCCATGGGAGGTGGCAGTGGCGGTGGCGGCAACAGCTCCTGGCAGTCTGCGGGGAGAGGAGGGGGGTCAGAGAGAGGGAACTGGCATCTATCACGCCACCTGGGTAGAGAGACAGAGGAGATGGGGAGAGAGAGAGAGAGGATCTGGGGAGAGAGACAGAGGATATAGGTAGAGAGATAGAGGATGTGGGTAGAGAGAGAGAGGATGTGGGTAGAGAGATAGGTGATATGGGTAGAGATACAGAGGATATGGGTATAGAGACAGAGGATCTGGGTAGAGAGAGGATATGGGTAGAGATACAGAGGAGATGGATAGAGAGACAGAGGAGATGGGTAGAGAGAATAAAGGATGTGGGTAGAGAGACGAGGATCTGGGTAGAGAGACAGAGGATCTGGGTAGAGAGACAGAGGAGAGATGGGTAGAGAGATACAGGATGTGGGTAGAGAGAGAGAGGATCTGGGGAGAGAGATAGAGAATATGGGTAGAGAGATAGAGAATCTGGGTAGAGAGAGAGAGGATCTGAGTAGAGAGACAGATGAGATGGGTAGAGAGATAGAGGATCTGGGTAGAGAGAGGATATGGGTAGAGAGATAGAGGATGTGGGTAGAGAGATAGAGGATGTGGGTAGAGAGATAGAGGATGTGGGTAGAGAGATAGAGGATATGGGTAGAGAGACAGAATATGGATAGAGAGATAGAGGATATAGATAGAGAGACAGAGGATCTGGATAGAGAGACAGAGGAGATGGGTAGAGAGATAGAGGATGTGGGTAGAGAGATAGAGAGTGTGGGTAGAGATAGGAGGAAAGGTGTGTGTGTGAGGGGCGCATAACGTGGGTACAAGATTGGAGAAAGGAGAACGCAGGAAATGAGGGACTCTGGTCAGGGTGGTTAGTGTGTCTTTGGAGTTAATTCTCTGTTCTGGGCAGTTTGTGCTGGAGATACACACAGGTCCAAGTTGCCCAGGGCCGGATCACCAGCAAGTCACACCGGCCTGGGCATCCCAGACAGTCATTTTACCAGGAGCCCGGGGCTGCTCCCGAGCCGTTAACGTGCTGGCATCTGGCGGCGAAAGTGGCGCCTGCCATTACTCAGGGTCCCTCATTGCTTTGGCCACTGGGAAGCTCACTTCCGGCAACTTATCCAAAGCTTGATCTTGTTCAGTGTCCCTCTGGTTCATCCTGTATCCCTGGCCTAAGCATGTGACCGGTGCATAGGATGCTCACAGGATATAATTGGGGGGGGGGGGAGGGAAGTATGAGTGTGCCCCAGACAGTGTGGCTCAGTTGGCTAGGCATCATCCTGTGCACCAAAAGGCCACAGTTCCATTCCTGGTCAAGGGCACATGCCCAGGTTGTGGGCTCGATCCCAATTCTGGTCAAGAGCACATGCCCAGGTTGCAGGCTTGAATCCCAGTTGGAGGCATGCAGAATTGAACCCAGGACCCTTCCCTCCACAGGCCGATGCTCTATCCACTGAGCAAAACCAGCCAGGGCAAATAGAATTTTTTTTTTTAGAAAACACATGAGTGTATACATCACGAACAAATAAACCCTCCACCTCACTCTGATCTTCCATGAGCTGGTCCTTACCCTCAACACAGAGTTTATCCTTTCACGGTATACAACTTCCCAGGATTCCATGCACTGGGCCTTCTGTACCCCTCCCACTGCCAAGGCTAATTACTGGCATGGCTCCCTTTAAGCAGCTCTGTTCCTCTCCAAGTGCAAGGTGTCCGCTTGGAGCAGGCGTGGAGAAGACCACCTCTAGGGGTGGCAGAGAGCTCTGGGTCCCACAGGTCACAGGCCCCGGGGGCAAGCCCGCTGGCTCTCTGTGCCACCATCTCCCATCTACCCCTGAGGCAGCAGGACACAGGCTCGGAGACGCCTGTGACCAGATCTTACTTCCTCTGGTACCTGCTCAGTGAACGCAGGCCCATCACCCCGTGGACGAGTCCAGCCCGAGGCTCTTACCTACAAAGACCAGCTCCCAGCTCCTTGACTAATACAGTGGCACCTCGAGATACGAGTTTAATTCGTTCCGTAACCTGGAGGCGTGGGAAACGATGAGTCGCTCAAATCGTGGTAAACTGGTGGGTCGTGTGCAGCCGGCCGATCCGCACGATGACTCCTATCTCAAATGCTGCTCGTATTTCTAAGCAAAAATCGCTCGCTCGACGGCTCGTATCTCAAAAATCTCATATGTTAGGGCACTTGTATCTCGAGGTACCGCTGTACCTTGCCCCCCATGCTGTTGAGGAGGAAACTGGCCCCCCACAGCCCAAGAGAGGCGGGTGAGAGGAGGGGGACTCTGTGTGCTCTGAGCCCTGACTGAGACCTGCCATCTCTACTCCTGCAGTCTCGGGGGGCAGTTGCCGAGATGGCCCCATTTCCCCAAGGAGGGCACGGAGGCTCATTCATTCCCACGAGAGTGATCACTGAGCTTCTGCTCGGACCAAGCCCTAAGCCAGGCCTGGGGTCCTGCAGTGGGGAGACCGTCTGGCTGAGAGAGGGGGAACGCACAGCAGCCAGGTTTCGGGGCTGGCGTCCCTGCGGGGACCTGGGGCTGTATGCTCAGCCTCGGGAAGCTGGGGAAGGCTTTCCGCAGACAGGTGACATGATCTGATGTCTGTTTCTAAAAGCTCCCTCTGGCCCCTGAGGGGAGAAAGGGCTGTCAGGCTAAACAGAGGCGGCAGGGAGGCTGGCGAGGACGTGGCTGGCGTCCAGGCAGGGAGGATGCAGCCTCGGGGCAGCGCTGGGCCCTCGCCCGCCCGCCCTCGGACCCTGAGTGCCAGCCTCTGGGGGGGGGCATTGCAGTGAGTGTGGGGCAGGCGCCAGGCCCCGGGCCCCCTCCAGGCAGCGCCTCCAGGCCTGGCGACAGGCGAGGATCTGGCCAGGGACAAAGCCCGTGCCCACACCCTCCCCTTACGGGCTGTGCCTGGAACCTCATTATCGTCACAGGGGCCCCGGGCGGCAGGGCAGCGCTGCCATTTGCCGGCAGGATTTATTCTCGTCGTGGAAAAATCAGCGTCCGCAGAGGGGCTGCACGCCGCACTCCCTCTCCTCTCACTGCAAGCAGTGGGGTGCCGGGCCAGTGGGGGAGGGGGGAGCGTGACCCCGGGAGGGTGGGGGAGAGCCGGGTCCAAAAGGGACATCTCGCCTGTGGCTGAGAGAGAATGCCTGCTGATGCCAGAGGCGGGGTGGGGCCTGACAGTCACCCATTTCACAGATGAGGAAACTGAGGCCCAAAGCGAGAGCCTGCAAGTCACCTGCCGGAGATGGCAGGGCTAGGAAACAGCAGAGGCAGGATGGGGGCAGGGTCTCCAGACTCCCGGGCCAGTGCTGGGCTTTCTGCTGGGGGGTGGGCACTAGGACCCACTGGGGACAGATGGGGAGTCCGCCAGGCAAAAGGCATGCGCAAGGTCAGCAGTTTCTCTAGGGACCCCCTGTCTATCACAATGGGGTGCATTCCAGCTCCCTTCCTCCTCCCCACCTCCCAGGCCCCCTTCCAGCCATGCTAGATGCCATCTGGGCCACCGTGCCCGCTGCTGCCAAGTCGTACAGCCCTGGTTTCATGCTGAGGGGTCCCAGGAACACACACGCAAGTCTGTGCACTTCCTTGCACATGTACACACATGTGTATGGTCACACATGCACATATATGCATGTCCCCGAAGAGCACACACACGCAAAGGCGTAGTCTGGTATGAACACTTTGGGGCCACCTCTCCCCACCCCCGCTCTCCAAGTCACCAGCATCCCTCGCCTGTCCTCCTGCCCCTCATTGGCTGGGCCTGGCTGAGGGCAGGGGCAGAAGGGCAGGTCACAGGAAGGGGCGGCTGGGGTCCCCCGAGCCACTGCCACGCCCTAGATCAGCTCCCCGGCCCCAGAGTGAGCGAGTGAGTGAGTGAGTGAGCGAGTGAGCTGAGCCAGTGAGCGAGCGATGGGTGGGATGGGTGGGTAGGGAAGGGGCAGGTCCCCCCGCCCCAACTCACCCTCCGGCTGGAAGCCTCTGGATCCCCGAAACGGGGAGCACATCATGTCCAGAGTTGGGGCGGGCCTGGTCAGAGTGGGCCCTGGGTGCCAGCCCAGCGGTGGGCAGGCGGGCAGGCGGGCGGGCGGGACCCTGGGCCTGACGCAATGGAAAAAGAAACCACAGCTCGGCTGGCAGGCCGGACCCCTCCCCTCCTTCTCCATGGAGGAGGGCGGCGGGCAAGGTGTCATTAAGGGAGGGCCGGGCCTGCCAGGCGAGCTGGAGGCGCTGCTCCCGGGTACAGCACCCGCCCCGCAGGTAATTTGAGGTTTCAGGCTGAAGATGGGGTACGGGGAGCCAGGGCCCGCTCATAGACGGTGCTGACTCCCGGCCCAGATGGGTGCAGGCCTTCCGGGGTGACTGCACCCCCAGGGAAGGGGCTGAAAGGCAGGGAAACCAGTGAGTCGTCTCTCTTACCGATGGGTCAACTGAGGCAGAGAGAGGGCGGGGCTTAGGGGTTCCCATTCAACCACACTCCTGAGCTCCCTGCAATGAGCAGCAATATACGACACAGGTGTTGCCGAAACCGGTTTGGCTCGGTTGATGGAGCGTCGGCCTGCGGACTGAAAGGTCCTAGGTTCGATTCCGGTCAAGGGCATGTACCTTGGTTGTGGACACATCCCCAGTGGGAGGTGTGCAGGAGGCGGCTGATCGATGTCTCTCTCTCATCGATGTTTCTAACTCTCTATCCCTCTCCCTTCCTCTCTGTAAAAAAATCAATAAAATATATTAAAAAAAAAAAAAGACACAGGTGTTGGCCCCCACAAGGCCCACGGACTCCACCTCATCACTTAGGCAGAAGGACAGCACTGAACCGCAGGTAATTGGAGGTTTCAGGCTGAAGACGGGGTACGGGGAGCCGGGGCCCGCTCACAGACGGTGCTGACTCCCAGCCCAGGTGGGCGCAGGCCTTCCGGGGTGGCTGCACCCCCAGGGAAGGGGCTGAAAGGCAGGGAAACCAGTGAGTCGTCTCTCTTACCGATGGGTCAACTGAGGCAGAGAGAGGGCGGGGCTTAGGGGTTCCCCTCCAATCACGCAGCGAACATTCCTGAGCTCCCCATACAAGACACAGGTGTGGGCCCCCGGACACCAGCGGAGAGGACACTTCGTCACTCAGGCCGGAGGACAGCACTGAACCACAGGCCCAGCATGTTCTGGTTCTAGCGCAGCCTCAGAACCCATCTCCCTGACCTCTCTCTTTCCCTCACCCCCTTATCCCGCTGCCGCCGCCACCACCAATTCCACCTCCAAGCTGCATCCAGCATCGTCCTCCTCTCCCGCGCCCCTGCCTGGGGCCGGCCAGGCCCGGCCACCTCCCGCTCAGCCGCTCAGCCACGCACTGGCCCACGGCACCCCCAGCGCTCCGCCACACCACAGCCAGAGGAACTCTTTCCACATGCAAGTCAGATCGACCGCCGATCCGCCCCAGAACCTTCCAGAGCAGTGGTTCTCAACCTTCCTAAGGCCGCGGCCCTTTAAGACAGCTCCTCATGGGGTGGTGACCCCCAACCATACAATGATTTCCGTGGCTACTTCATCACTGTCATTTTGCTACTGTTATGAACTGTCATGTAAATATCTGATGGGCAGGATGTATTTTCATTGTTACAAACGGACTCCGGGCTCGGCCGGCCCAGGCTCTGCTCACCTGCTGCACGGCCACAAGCAAGTTTCCCTCCGTAAACCATTGTGTGTTACCCATGATCCTTGATGTATGGGGGCGGTGGGGGGGGACAGATCCAAACCTCGGGAGATGTGTGAAGTTCATGATTTATGTAATGAGGGCAAGGAGTTTAAATATATTTTTAATTGATTTCTTTACAGAGAGGAAGGGAGAGGGATAGAGAGCTAGAAACACCGATGAGAGAGAGACATCGATGAGAGAAAGACATCGATCAGCCGCCTCCTGCACAACCCCTACTGGGGATGTGCCCGCAACCAAGGTCCATGCCCCCGACCAGAATGGAACCAGGGACCTTTCAGTCCACAAGCCAACGCTCTATCCACTGAGCCACACCAGTTTTGGCGAGGGCAAGGAGTTTAAACTGGTTGGGAAAGGTGGTTCTGGGCTCCCCCCTTCTCAGCTGGCAGGGATGCCAAGGTGATGATGGGGGCAGGGAGCCAGGGAGGGAATAAGAGGCTCAGACCCACACCTACAAGCCCTCCAGGGTGCTCCACTCCCAGGCACCCGGAAGGACCCCCAGTGCTGCGGGGTCCTCGCCCACAAGCCCTGCTCAGGGGGGACTAATCACTGAGAGCAGAGGTCCCGGGGTGGCCCGAGACTCTCCCTGCTCTCCCGGCGCCAAAGGCGGCTCCCAGAGGGGCAGCCTCGGACCCCGACCAGCCGGGCACGCAGCTCCCTGCACCTCAGCGAGCTCCCGGTGAGACTGCCGTGGGCTGAACACACACAAAGCCCAGACCTCTGAGTCCCTGGCCGCCGGTCTCAGGGGTAACGCTCGATTTTGTTCGCTGCACTTTAATGGAACCTTAAAAATAACTCGGGGACTCCTCCACAGACGCCCTCCTGAGCCCCAGTCACGTACAACATCCCCACGTGGTGAACACTAGCTTGGGAAAAGTCACCCTCGAGCTTAAACATGGGGCTGAATCTTATTTTCATCTCTCTCGTTCCCGGCCCAGAGGCGGTGCACGGGAGCTGGACAAACGTTGGCTGAACGTGAGGAAGAGTGTCCGGCTGGTGTGACTCAGTGGTGGAGCGTCAACCTATGAACCGGGAGGTCACGGTTCGATTCCCGGTCAGGACACATGCCCGGTGGTGGACTGGATCCCCAAGGCGGGGCACACAGGAGGCAGCCGGTACAAGATTCTCTCTCATCATTGATGTTTCTCTCTCTCTCTCTCTCTCCTTCTCCCTTCCTCTCTGGAATCAATAAAAACATATTTTAAAAATGGAAGAGTGATGGGGAAAGGAACCAAAGCATCGTGGGATGATGGGAATCCTGGTTCTTGGGATCTCTTGAGCTGAAAGGTTTTTTGTGTTTTTTTTTTTTTAATATATTTTATTGATTTTTTACAGAGAGGAAGGGAGAGGGATAGAGAGTTAGAAACATCGATGAGAAAGAGACATCGATCAGCCGCCTCCTGCACATCCACCACTGGGGATGTGCCTGCAACCAAGGTACATGCCCTTGACCGGAATCGAACCTGGGACCCTTCAGTCCGCAGGCCCGACGCTCTATCCACTGAGCCAAACCGGTTTTGGCTGAGCTGAAAGGTTTTAACATTCACCTGGTCCCACCTTCCAGCCACATCGCAATGCCAGCCACAGCCCCATCACCCCAACCTGCCACAGCCCCGGTTCTCTGGGGGAGCGGGTGCGTCCCCAGCGGCTCATCTTCCCGGGGCCTCCCTGCATACCTAACGCTGCCCCCGCCGGCTCCAGAGAACAGGCTGGTGTTCTCATCCAGGTGGGGGGCGGCCTCTCAACTCCAATCACCGCGCCACCTACCTTCGCTGAGGCCCGGCTGCCTGCCGCACGCAGCTCACAGGACGCTCCCGACAGGCAGCCAGGCCATTATGGGGATAAATATAGCTGCAGCCACGAGAGGAGAGGAGGCTGTGGCAGGGATGGCCCGTACCCCGGAGGTCCCCCCACTGCCACCAGGCCACACCCAGGAAGAGGCTCTTCTCCGTAGCCCCCTTCTAAGCACCAAGCTCTGCCCCTGGGGCTGGGGGTCCCTGGGGCGCTGGGTTGGGACCTGCTTCTGTCACCGCCTCCCCGTCCAGCCTTGGCTCCTTCACCCACAAAGTGGGCCAGGGAGGCCCTGTCCTCCCGCCTCCCAGGAAACACCCCGGGGCGGGGGGGGGGGAGGAGAGGAGAGAGAGAGGGTGTGGGTGTGTTCTGGGATTCAGAGAGCACTTCAGGGACCTCAGGCTCGGAGGACGGACCCGCTAATGGATGGAGGGCATGGTGACGGGCCAAAGCCTGGCTTCATTCAAAGGGGCTCTGGGCAGCCTCAGACCGGGCACTGGAGCCCAGCACTGTGGTGCCCCACCTCCTCCAGGGACTCCCATGGGGAGGCCTAGGGGACAGGGGCTCCCAGCGAGTCCCTTCGCAAGCCCCTTCCCCTCTCTGGGCCTGGTCCCCTGCCTGCCAAGGGCCTGGGCTCCCTTCAGCCCCGAGGACTCTAACCGGCACCGCTGCCCTGGCTCCCGCCCCAGCTCCCGCCCAGTGTCTCCGGGCAAAGAAGGCCTGAGAGGCATCGGCTCGCCCAGGGCCTGAACCCCCTCTGCTCGCCTCCCCCGCAGATGGGATCTCCTGCCTTTTGTTAATGCCTCCTGGCGGTGAGCTGGCTTTCACGCCAGCCACCCACACCCCGCTATGCTGAAGAGCTCCCGCCCGCCCCGTCTCATCCAGCCAGTGAGCCAGTGAGCCGGGGTGCACTCCTGCCCCCCAGGCCAGAGGCCCACACCCAGGGACCTAGGCCCTCCTTGGCCAGTCTTTCCGCCCAAGGACATCGCCCTCTGCTCTCCAGCTCCTGGTCTCCCTGCACGCCAGCAGATGGGCGGGCCTGCGAGTATCACCCCATTTTACAGATCAGAGAGCTGAGGCACAGAGAGCTGATGCCACACCTGCCCATTAGGGGCTGAATTGTGTCTCTCCCTTCACCGCCCCCCGCTCCCCAACCAAAGGATAGGTTGAAATCCTAACCCAGTGGTTCTCAACCTTCCTAAGGCCGCGACCCTTGCATACAGTTCCTCATGGGGCGGTGATCCCCAACCATGAAATTTTGCTACTGTTATGCATCGTGATGTCAATACCTGCATTTTCCGATGGTCTTAGGCGACCCCTGTGAAAGAGTCGTTCGACCTCCAAAGGGGCCGCGGCCCACAGGTTGAGAACCGCTATCCTAACCCCCGGGACCTCAGCATGTGGTCCTACTTGGAAGTGAGGGTGGTGCAGATGGAACTGGTTAAGATGCAGTCACTCTGGAGGGGGGATGGATGCCAGAAACCAATCACTGTCTCACTAACCAGAAAGGTGTGGACAAGGAACCCGGAAGGCTGGTCACCCTTGAAGCTCTGAAAAGTCAGAGCCAGCCACCCCCTCTCTAATGGAGACAGTGGCAGCTGAAGCAATGTTGTACCAAATTATCATGTCAATCCTGACTGATCAGATGATCTGCCTGTGACTGGAACTGCCTGCCTCAGGGCAACGGGTGGATCCCAAACCCGAATAAAGGGATGGCAGGGCCAAAGCGAAGTGTAGTCCTCTCTTGGGCTCCCGCCTGGCCATTTCCCAAATTAATGCTTTTCTAGTCTCTCTTTTCACTTGTGCGCGACCTTCTCCAGAGCCCGAACCCTGAACCGGAGCCCTGAACCACGCGGGATGGGAAAGGGGTTCGCACAGGTGGGTCTGTAATCTCACTGACCAGCATCCTCAGGAAGGACGGTGAGACACAGAGGGACGCAGTCCAGCGGGGAGAAGGAGGCAGAGACCAGAGACGTGTCCTCGGGGTAAGGGGTGCCTTCCCCTAGGGTCCCGAGGGAGCGCGGCTCTGAGCACCCAGACTGTGGACCTCCAGCCGCCCGAGAGGAGAGAGGACGTCCCTGTGTGTCCGACGGTCCAGGTGGCGGTGCTTTGTGACAGCAGCTCTGGAAACCAATGCACTAGCAGTGTCACCCACCCAGCCCCAGGCAAACCAGTCTGCCACCAGCAGCTCGGCGCTCTCACCTCGCACACGGCTCCCCTCCCAGGGGGGTCCCCTCCCAGGGGCTGCACAGCGTCATCTGCTGGGAGCCAGGAACACGCTCCTGTGTCGGGACAGCCAGGGCAAGCGGGCAGGCCCCATGCCCCAGAGCCCCCGAAAGAGGCAGAGCTGGGCTGTGGGGAGAATGGGGTCCTGGGATAGACTGAGCATGTGCCCATCTCAGGGCCTCTGCATGTGCTGCTTCCTCTCCCTCCCTCCCTCTTTCACACATTCACTCACACATTCATTCATTCACTCATTCACTGACTCACTCATTCATTCACTCATATCCGATGCCAGGCACCAGCTGGGCTGAGATACAGCCAGGATGGAGAGACCAATGCCACAGCTGAATGTCCCAACTCCAATGTCACTGCCTCCCTTTCAGGAGGTCCCCGCTGGCCCTCAGGCCCCCCTCCCATCACAGGGACTCCCTCCACTCCCCTTTGCTCTCCTTGGGCATTTCCCCGGCAGAAGCTGCCTCCTCCTCCCTGCCTGTCTGCCCTGTCTCCACTCTCCACACAGAGCTCTGTGGTTGCACCCTCAGCGCAGCCCCGGCCCAGAGAAGCTGCTCAGTTATCCAATGAGTGCCCGCAACCCAGGTACATGCCTTTGACCGGAATCGAACCCGGGACCCTCCAGTCCGCAGACCGATGCTCCATCCACTGAGCCAAACCGGTTTCGGCTAAATGATATTTAAAGTTGATTTTGAGAGAGAGAGGAAGGGAGAGGGACGAGAGAAGAAAACGCCGATGAGACGGACACATCATGGATTGGCTGCTTCCTGTACTCTGACCGGGAGTCACACCGGTGACCTCTTGGTTCCTGGGTCGACATTCAACCAGTGAGCCACACCAGCTGGGCTGTGACCCCGAGTTCCCTGGAAACCCCACCGGAGACACCTACTTCATGAAGCGCACCCCACTTTGCAGGACACCTGGCCTGCCCCCCTCACCCCCACGCCCCTGGTTCTGGCTCTCAGCAGCCTGTAAACTGTCATACTCTGCTTCATTTTATAGACGGCAAACACCCTTTCTCTCCTCCCCTTCCCGCCCCCCCCCGCAGCCCAAGGCACACAGACAGGAAGTGGCCGCAGCGGAGAAGGATCCTGTGTCCACATTCTTAGCCCCAGGTCCTTTGCATGAAGAAACTTGCCCCGGGGCCCCTCCCCTTCCGGCCAGTAGGTCGCCTGGGGCAGTGCCAGGCTCACGGGTCACTGGGCCCGGTGCCAGAGGGATTGCAACAAAGCCTCTGCGTTCCGTTGGCTGCCAGCCTCCCGGCGCAGGCCTGGGCCACGAGCCCACTTCACGGATGTGGACCGGGACTGGGAGGGGAGGAGGGGCTGCGTGGGGGGTGTTCAGACCCAGGTCCCCCAAAGCTCCCCGTCAGAGCTGGCCACCCAGGCTGCAGCCTGGAACGTTCCAGAAGAGGGGCTCCTTCCCCCCGTTACTGAAGCTGTGGGTGCCCCAAGAACCAGAAAAAGCCCCCCTCCACCCGTGACAGCCCACAACCCGAGACAAGCAAAAGCTAAACAACGTACGTGCCCAGCCGTGGTGGCTCAGCGGCTGAGCCTCCACCTGTGAGCCAGGCGGTGGTCATGGTTCGATTCCCGGTCAGGGCACATGCCCGGGGGGCTGGCTCCATACCCAGCGGAGGGCCTGCAGGAGGAGGCAGCTGGACGGATGATTCTCTCTCATCATTGATGTTCCCCTCTCTCCCTCTCCCTTCCTCTCTGAATTCAATAAAAATATTATTTTAAAAAAGACCAAGTACAGGTAAATCAAAAGGCCACTCAGAGAGCCCTGTCCTTGCACTACCCCCAATACACAACCGGGCTGGGGGGTCACCGGTAGCAAGAGGAACCCCCAAATGGCTACCAGAGCCCTGGGTTCCAGGGCCACCTGTGACCCTGGGCAAATCACCTCCTCCTTGGAAGGAGACCCTTCCCCAAAGGGGGGCTGGGGAATGAAGGGGGTGGGGAGGTGCAGGCTGGAGGGTGGGAAGGAAAGAGGTAGTAAGCCTCGGTGTTCACAGAGGCAGCGTGGCCAGGGGAGGGGGTAACAGGAAGGAAGAAAGAGCATTTATTTCTCCGTCTCCATGCCTGCCCCCCTACACCCCCCCACACCCCAACACACAGGTGCCAGACAGCTTTGGCAAAAAAAAAAAAAAACACACACAAAAAAAACTAGTTTGCAAACACACTCCGACTTCTAGGGAGCTGTCAGCTCCTGGCCCTCTCCGCTCCCCTTTCTGGGGCTGGGGGCGGGCCCTCTCCGGCAGTTCCCTGGGGGTGGGGACGAGTGGGGGTGCTGGGGGCGGGGGTCAGATAAGGAGCCAGCGCCAGTCCAGAGCCAGCCAGCCCGACCTCCGTCTCCGGCAGCGACCGGGGGCTCCT
>JAAGEH010000452.1:4207264-4218635 GCA_011751065.1 Lasiurus cinereus | reverse complement strand
CTTTGTCCCTTACACAGGACCGACTGGGCCCCGTCCCTCCACAGGCCACGCTGGCTCCCCCTGGACCTGGGCCCATAGTCCGTGCAGGTCAGCACTTAAGGGAAAAGGGTCACCCGTTTACGGATGGGTAAACTGAGACTTGGGGCCGGAGGGGGCTCATCCTGCAGACCGGTGGCTGAGACCCTGGCCGGGTTCACAGGGCCGCTCAGTGCTCAGACTCTCTCCTCACTCCCGTCCCGAGTGGAAGACAGGCGGTGGCTTAGCTGCCTCTATACACACACACACGTGGTTTTCAAAAAGGAATAAATTAGATCTTGGGCCAGCCACGTGTCCTAGGACATGGACATGTGTCATGCGTGTTATATGGACCACCAATCATGAGTCCTATCCTGTGTGGTGCTAGGACCCCTGACACTGAGCCACAGGCCACCCTGTAAGTTCCATGTGACATTACATGTGACCTGTGGGTCCATGCATCACATCATGACACCCGCATTCTGCCCCATGTCCCTCCTAGTCACGCATGTCACATGCGATGCCAGCTAGTCCATTGGCCACAGCAGGCGCCTGGTTCCCACCAAGTCCTCCCTGAGAACTGGAGCAGGACACACGTGTCCCTCCCTCCTGGGGCAGGGACAGGGGCGCCCGCCGAGGCTCTTCCTGAGCCTCTACCCCGGTGGGAGCGAGTTGGCCTCCCCTGGCTGGGTTCAAAGGGCAGGAGGTGGCCATCACGTCCCCGGAGGGGCCGGCGGCTCACTGGGGAAGAACGCAAAGTCCAGCCGGGGCTCCTGGCTCTGCAGATGCTGGGCCGCGTCTCGGGGGATGTGGTTATTCCAGAGGCTGCGGGCACAGAGACAGACACTCAGCCCCGTCCTCCCGGCTCTGCCCTCCGACGGGAGAGGAGGCCGCAGGGGGAGCGCTGGGTCCAGGGACGCCTGGCAGAGGCGGGTGTTATAGACCAGTGGGGCCACCCACCCCCCGACTTCCACCCGGTCGTCCTGCCGGAAAGCTGGTGATCCCGGCTCCTCTGACAGCCTCACTGCCTCTGTGGTTAATCCTCACCCGAGGACACTTTCCATTGCTTGTTAGAGGGGGAGAGACACCGAGAGAAACATCTACTTGAGACGGGTGATCGGTTGTCTCCCAGGGCCAAGGATTAATCTTGCAACTGAGGTGCACGCCCTGGACTGGAATCGAACCCGGGACCCTTCGGTCCTCAGGCGGAGGCTCTGTCCCCTGAGCCAGCCGTGTCTGACATCGTCACGACCCGCAGATGTCTACAGAGCAAAGCGCTCCACCGCTGTCTGCTAGCGGTCCAGCCTGCCTACGAGGTGGACGGTGTCTCAGAGGCAATGCCCTGCGCGCGCACAGCCTGCACCCCTGCGTGCGGTGCTTCCGGTGAAAGCCACCACGGTGAGCGCTGACCCCGGGCCAGACTTGTGCTCAGGGCTTGACCTCGGCATTGGGTCCGCTCGGCACGCCCTGAGGAGATGCTGTCATCATCCCCAGTGTCAGACGAGGAAGATGAGGAAGATGAGGTGGAGAGGCCGAATTACTGGTGCAGAGTTACACAGCCGGGCGTGGCAGAGCTGGGGCGGGACAAGGTTTACTCGCTACCAAGTTCTTGGTGGAGTGGCCCACGTCTCCTTGACAACTGCCAACCCAGGTGCCCTTACGCCGCACGGGTCGGTGAGCCGCCCCCCCCATCTTTGCCCCAGCAAGGCCATTACCGGATGACTCGGATGCCAGAGCCCTGCGCCAGCCCTTCAGCCAGGAGCCAGGCCCCGTATGCCGTGATCCGATTCTTCTCCAGACTTCCCGAGACGCGGCAGAGGAAGGGGAGAGACAGACGGTCAAGGGTCAAAGGTCAGTGGTCAAAGAGGAGGGGTCCAGAGTCAATGATTAAGGATCTAGGGTCAAGGGTCTAGGGTCTAGGGTCTAGGGTTAGGGTTGGGTTTAGGTTGTTAGGGTTGTCAAGAGTTAGAGTCAAGAGTCAAAGGTTAGAATCAAAGGTGAAAGGTCATGAGTCAAGGATCAAAAGGCCAGATGTCAAGGGTCAGAGGTTGGGGTCAGGCGTCAAGGATCTAAGGTCAAGGGGCTAGGGTTAAGGTTATTATTAGGGTTTTTAAAGCTGTTGAGGGTTATGGTCAAAGGTCAGGAGTCAAAGTTATGGGTCACCGGTCAAATGAATCACTGGTCAAAGTTCAGGGGTCAGGGCCAAAGGTCAATGGTTAGGGGGTCAAAAGTCAGCGGTCAGTGGTCAAGGATCTAGTGTCAAGGGACTAGGGTCTAAGGTTAGGGTTGTTAGAATGGTTAGGGCTGTCAACTGTTAGGGTCAAGGGTCAGGGGTAAAAGTCAGGGGTCAAAGGCCAAGCATCAAAGGCTAACGGTCAGGGAGTCAATGGTCAGGGGTCAAAGGTGAGGGTAAGGGTAAGATTTAAGGGCTAAAGGTTAAAGGTTAAGAGGTTAGGGTTTAGAGGTTGGGGTTAGGCTTAGGGCTAAGGCAAGGAGGGCTTCCTGGAGGCAGAGGCCTGACCCCAGGACGGAGGACTCCCTCCCAGGACGGGCCTCTTACTCCACACTCTTCAGCCGCTGCATCCGAGGCAGGACCTGGGCCAGTTCCGCAGCCGCCTCGTCCCCAAGCAGATTCCAGGACAACCTGCGGACAGCGGCCGGGCCAGCGTCAGGAAGGCAGGGAGGTGGCGGCATGAAGATGAGGCGGCAGATGGAGGCCCCTGATGGGGTGCGTGTGTGCCTCCCCTGAAGACTTCTCAAGGTGGCCCCTTGCTCCCCCAAACCCCTTCCCAAACTGCTCATCCTTCAGAACCCTGGCTGTCCCGTTCAAACCACCCTGGGGATCGAGCCCACCATCCAGGCAGGTGCCCTGACCAAACCATGACCTCCTGGTTGCTAGGTCGACGCTCTACCATTGAATCACGCCAGCTGGGCAAGGTTTGAATGCCTCAGATTGCCAAGGGGGTGGGAGTGGGGGTGGGGGGTAAGGCCAGGGGGCCGGGGGGGGGGCCTGCTGGCTTCCACTGCTCTTCACTACCAGCAGGTGGTTTGTAAATCACGGTCCCCTAAGCCAGGCCACCAGGCGGCCTCTCCAGCCACCCCCCCAAAGGGAAGGTCAGGGGCAAAGAGCCTCTAGGGCAGCGGTTCTCCACCTTCCTCAGGCCGCAACCCTGGCATACAGCTCCTCATGGGGTGGTGACTCCCAACCATAAAATTTTGCGACTGTGATGCATCGTGATGTAAATATCTGCATTTTCCGATGGTCTTAGGCGATCCCTGTGAAAGGGTCATTCGACCCCCAAAAGGGGTCGCGACCCACAGGTTGAGAACCGCTGCTCTAGGGACTGGCTGTTCCATCTGCCCTCCCGCCACGCACAGGCAGGGACAGAGGCACAGCAGGCGGTGGACACAGTGTCCAACAGTGCCACGCGCAGCTCAAGTGTGAAAACCTCCTCAAGAGGGAACAGAGCGAGAATGACCTGTCCCCGTAGCAGCGGGAGGGACCTAGCTGGGGGGGGGGCGGTTAGGGGGGAGCAGTTCCCGGGCGCAGCAGGCCAGGGTGCCCGCACTCACAGGATCTCCTCCAGGGCCGGGCAGAGCGCGAAGCTGGCAGCAAGGAGCTTGGCGGCCGGGTCGTCGATCTCACAGGAAACCAGGCTGCGGGAGAGGGGAAGGAGGGGGTGTCTGAGTCAGGCCAGCTCCCAGCCCCTTCCCGCTGCTGGGCCCTGAGCAGGAGGGAGTGGAGTAACCAGAGCCGGGCAGGCGGGAGTCTTGGGAAAGTGCCCCTTTGGGTGCCAGGCTCCCCCGGGACCTGAGGCCTCTGCCATTTCAAAGCTTGCCTGCCGAGCTGAGGTGGCTCAGTGGGTGAGCATTGACCCGTGAGCCGAGAGGTCACTAGATCGATTCCCAGGTAGGGCACATGCCCGGTTGCAGGCTGGATCCCCAGGAGGGGGCGTGCAGGAGGCAGCAGATCGATGTTCTTTCTTTCTTTCTTTTAATTTTTTTTAAAAATATATTTTTTATTGATTTTTTACAGAGAGGAAGGGAGAGGGACAGAAGGCTAGAAACATCGATGAGAGAGACATTGATCAGCCGCCTCCTGCACGCCCCCCACTGGGAATGTGCCCACAACCAAGACACATGTCCCCAACAGGAATTGAACCTGGGACCTATCAGTCCCCAGGCCGACGCTCTATCCACTGAGCCAAACCGGTTTTGGCTCGATGTTTCTTTCACTGGTCTCTCTCTCTCTCTCTCTCTCTCTCTCTCTCTCTCTCTCTCTCTCTCCCTGTGTGTGTGTGTCTCTCTCTCTCTCCTCTCCCTTCCTTTCTCTCTAAAACAGTGGTTCTCAACCTGTGGGTCGCGACTCCTTTGAGGGTCGAACGACCCTTTCACAGGGGTCGCCTAAGACATCCTGCCTATCAGATATTTACATTACGATTCATTAACAGTAGCAAGAGGACAGTTAGGAAGTAGCAACGGAAATAATTTTATGGTTGGGGGTCACCACCACATGAGGAGCTGTGTTAAAGGGTCGCGGCATTAGGAAGGTTGAGAACCGCTGCTCTAAAATGAATAAAAACAATAATAATAAAAAAGGCCTTCCTAGTGTCAGAGAGGGCTGCCCCCCACCCGCACCAGCTCCAGGGAGCCAGGGGTCCACTTACTCTATCTGCCTCAGCCGCGGGAGCCCCTGCCGGAAGTGGGGGACCTGTCTGGCCAGGACGTTCTCTGCCAAGCTGTGGGGGCAGAGACATTGTGAGAAGAGCCCCCCGACACCCCCTCCTGTCCCCGTGCCCAGGCCCCACGGTGCCCACTCACCTGACCTCTTCCAAATGCGGGCATCCATCCAGCGCCCGGCCCAGACTCAGCGCCCCCTCTGGGCCCAGACGGCTGGACCGTAGGCTGGGGAGAGGGTAGGGGGAGGGGAGTCTGGGGGAGCCATGTGGGGGTGGGGGGCGGGATCCCCCACTCACAGCCTTGTCTCAGGCTGTCCCCCCAGCCCTCAGAGGGTCTCTGGGTAACGGCCATGCCTGGCCGCCCCGGACACAGGAGGCACCCCTGGCTGTGGCATCTGAGGGCCCAGGTGAAGGCCTGGCCCCATGTGTTAGGAGTAAGCTCTCCCCGCCTCTGCTGCCATCTGTGCTGTCGCCCGGAAATGCAGCCAGTGAAACCCCAGCCCAGGGCACTGCCAGGCTCCAGCGAGACCCTGACGCACGCTGGCGAGTGCCAGGCCGGGCGTTGGGGCGCTCTGCGCTGGCCCTTCCTGCCTCACCCTCAGGATGGCCCAGGAGCCTTGGGACTCTTTTGCAGATGAGGAAACTGAGGCTCAGAGGGCAGGGCCTGGCCACGGGCACACAGGGGCTGCGGCTGCGCCCGGATGAGGCTCCCCAGACCCAGAGGCGGGAGAGGAGCCAGCGGGGGAGCGGGCAGCCAGCCCAGGGCACACCAGTTTGCCCGAAGGCAGGGCAGCTCGATGGATGAGAACCTGGACCCCCAGGCGCTCATGGAGGAGCCCCCCCACTAGCCCGGCACACCCCACGGGGAGCGGGGACACTCACTGCAGGACTCTTAGGTGCAGGGGCAGCCCCTGGGCCAGCCCCAGGGCAGTGGGGTCCCCCAGGGCATTGCAGCTGAGCCTGGAGGAAGAGAAGGGATGAGGCTGAGCACCTGGCTGGCTGCCTCAGACCCCGGCCCTGTGCCCCCTCACCCCACCCCCCGGGGGAGATGAGGGCCAGGTGGGCCGTGAGGATGCAGAGGGTGAAACCAGCCCCCCCTCTGAGAACCCCGCGCCCGCCCCCCCCACCCGCCAGGCACACACTCACATCAGCTCCTCCAGGTGCTTGCAAAGTGCGAGGGATTCCACCAACCGCACCCCCCCAGCCGGGCAGATGCCATTCGCCGAGAGGCTGAGAGGGGGCAGACATCAGGCCCCCGGACCCCCCATTCCCTCCACCCCCAATCTCCCGGGGCCCTAAGAGGCAACACCCTCCCGGCACCCCCTCCCAGGCTGGTGGGGCAGGGGCTGGGCTGCTCGAGGTCCCAGCGGGAGCAAGGCCAGGAGGTAAGCCAGCCCCGCCACCCGCACCGAGGTTGACTCTCAGCCTGAGGCAGAAGCCAGGGTCTCCTCAGACCAGGGGGCGCCCCCCCCTCCCAGGGGCCCCATGGGGAGGCTGGCCACTCACTCTATCCTCTGGAGCTCAGGCAGCCGGGGCAGGACGGCAGCCAGGCGCTGGGCGCCCGCGTCTCCGATCTGGTTGTGGCTCAGGCTGGAGAGGGAACAGCAGACCTGGAAGCCCCAGCCTGCCCCCCGCTTGTCAGCTCCCATCCCCATCCCCGTCCCAGACCGGGAGGAGGCGGACATCCGGAAAAGGTCTGGGCTCCCTCGGATGAAATCCCTCTCATTACCCTGTTTCCCCGAAAGTAAGACACCCCCTGTGGGTCCCGCAGGTCAGGCAAACAGTGTCCCCGGGCACCCTGTGCTGATCCCTGCAGACGGTGGGCGTCTCCTCACACCAGCCCAGTGTCTCTTCTGACCCTGACTGAGCCCAGGCAAGCTCAGCCCCACGTTAGGTATTTGTCCAAGGGCTGTTTTCTTTTGCAAATTATTAAAATTAGCCATCTGGCCCTAACCGGTTTGGCTCAGTGGATGGAGCGTCGGCCTGTGGACTGAAAGGTCCCGGGTTCGATTCCTGTCAAAGGCATGTACCTTGGTTGCAGGCACATCCCCAATGGGAGGTGTGTAGGAGGCAGCTGATTACTGTTTCTCTCTCATCGATGTTTCTAACTATCCCTCTCCCTTCCTCTCTGTAAAAAATCAACAAAATATAAAAAATATAAAAAATAGAATTAGCCATCTGCCTTCCGTTAAATTAGGGGGGCAATGACCTGCTCCCACGTGCGATGCTCCCCAAACCCTCTGACCTCACCTCCTAGCCCTCCACAGTGCTGCGGGGATAGGAACAAAGCAACGCCTGGTGTCAGCTTGGGTGGTGTGTGTTTTTTAAAAATATATTTCTATTGACTTCAGAGAGGAAGGGAGAGGGAAAGAGAGAAACATCAATGATGAGAGAGAATCACTGATTGGCTGCCTCCTGCATGCCCTCTACTGGGGATCGAGCCTGCAAGCAGGTACGTGCCCCTGATTGGAATCAAACCTGGGACCTTGCAGTCTGCAGGCCCACACTCTATTCCACTGAGCCAAACCAGCTAGGGCGTGGGTTTGTTTACAGTCATCATGTTTTATATTTTGACATATCACATGGAAAGAGCGTGTGATATTTGTTTATCAAAGTGGCAGGGCCTCAGGGGAGACTGTCAAGGTCACCAGATCTGAGTCTGGGCCAGAGATTTTCAGCCGCTGTGCCGCAAGAGTGCTCAACACACAACACCTGCGCTGGCCAGGTAGCTCCGCCGGCTGCTAGAGCCTCGTCCTGACATGCCAGGGGTGTGGGTTCCATGCCAGTCAGGGCACATACAAGAACATGCAATACCTGGCTGTGCAGTCAAGAGCACTGGCTTCTTTTCTGTTAGATTGTCAAATTAAAAAAAATATGGCAACAGCCAACACAACAACAGCTGTCTGGAGTGACTGAATCAAAACCATACCCTTGCTCCACCGGCGTGGCTCAGTGGTGGAGTATCGACCCATGAACCAAGAGGTTACCGGTTTGACTCCTGGTTGGGACACATGTCCGGGTTGCAGGCTCAACCCTCAGTAGCGGGTGTGCAGGAGGCAGCTGATCAATGATGTTTTCCTCTCTCTATCCCTCTCCCTTCCTCTCTCTCTACAATCAATAAACACATTTTTTAAAAAATATATTTTACTGATTTTTTTACAGAGAGGAAGGGAGAGGGATAGAGTTAGAAACATCGATGAAAGAGAGACATCCATCAGCTGCCTCTTGCACGCCCCCCACTGGAGGTGTGCTCGCAGCCAAGGTACGTGCCCTTGACCGGATCGAACCTGGGACCCTTCAGTCCACAGGCTGATGCTCTATCCACTGAGCCAAACTGGTTTCGGCTAAACACATATTTTAAAAATCATACACTTTTTTGGGGGTCACATTAGCAAAACATGTAACATATTTTCGGTGCGCAGTGGCACGCTAGTAATTGGTCTGTGAGTGACACGAGCTGGAAAAGGTTGAAACCGCTGGTCTAGACCTTCACCATTTGGGGTGGCCCAGGGCCCAGCACAGGCACCTCGTGGGAGCTGGTTAGAGACGCACGGTCCAGGCAAACCGGACCCAGGGGACCGGAAGTGCGGACCAGACACAGATGCGTCTGTGCCCGCGAAGGGTAGGTGGTGCTGGGACTTGGCCCCAACTCCTCAGGCCGCTCTTGGGGCTGGGAGGGAGCTGCTGGCATTGAAAGGCGAGGGCGGCGGGAATGGGCCAAGGACCGGCGCTCAGCGCTTCCTGGACGGTGGTCCCCGCGGAGCTGGAGGTCCAGTCATCCCAGCCACGCCCGTGGGGCCGTGGGGCACTCACCAGAGGCTCCGCAGGCGGGTCATGCGGCTCAGTGCTTGCGTGAGGATGGCCAGCGCGGAGTCGTCCAGGGGGAAGCGGCTGAGGCTGGAGGGGAGGAGGCAGAGGAGGATTGGCGAGGCTGGGGTGGGGGCCCAGCTGCAGCCCGAGGCCCGTCCAGCTGCTTGAGGTCTGAGTGCTTGGCAATGCCAGGCTGCCCAGACAGCCAGCGCCCTCCTCACAGTGCGGACGTGTCGCACACGACAAAACTGCCCTGTTTCCCGGCACCAATCATGAGAGCCATCCCAGCAGCTGCTCCATTTCCGAACCACACGGGACCCGGACTACTGATCGGTCACCAGGGCAACCACATATCCAGGCTCCGGGCCATCCTGGCCGGTGTGGCTCAGCGGTTGAGCATGGTTCAATTCCAGGTCAGGGCACATGCCCGGGTTGCTGGCTCCATCCCCAGTAAGGGGCGTGCAGGAGGCCACCAATCAATGTTCCTCTCTCACATGGATGTTCCTCTTGCTGTCTCTCCCTCTCCCTTCTCTCTCTCGAAAATCAATAAAAACAGCCAAAACCGGTTTGGCTCAGTGGATAGAGCGTCGGCTTGCAGACTGAAGGGTCCCAGGTTCGATTCTGGTCAAGGGCATGTACCTTGGTTGCAGGCACATCCCCAGTGGGGCGCGTACAAGAGGCAACTGATTGCTATCTCTCTCTCATTGATGTTTCTAACTCTCTATCCCTCTCCCTTCCTTTCTGTAAAAAAATCAATAAAATATATTTAAAAAATTTTTAAAAATCAATAAAAACACATTTAAAAAAAGAAGAAGAAGAGAAAGGCCACAGGTCTGCTCTGTTCTCTGCAGCACCTCTAGTTCCAGGTTCTGGCCTAGGTGCCCGGGTGCCCGGGTGTGTCCATATTTGTCAGATGCAAACATGAGCCCACTATGACCTCACTGGCCTCCAAGCCTCCACACACAAGCTTCCCCAGGCAGGAGGCTCAGCCGAGGGGCAGGCACATGGAGGGGGACAGTTCCGTGGGAAGACAATGAGCCTTCTGGTTAAAGGCCGCCCTCATACCACCCCCATCCCTGGTCCCAAGGGGACCAACGGCGGAGAATTTCATTGTTAAGAAGCAACCAGTCAGAAGGCTCCTTTTCCAGGGTTTCCAGAACACATGTCAATAATTGGGAGCACAGTTTATCAACTGTCCTTTCCAGCTGTTTTCCCCGGGGCGGAGGAGTAGGGGGGTGTACCGCCCTCGGGGGATCGCACGGCCTCTGCTGCATACTTCTACCATGACGGCGCTTCAGAGCGAGTGTGTGTGCTTTTGGTCATGGGAAGAACCCGGAGGTTAAGAAAGTCTGTGGGACATGGGACCTAGCCTTCGGTCAGAGGCCGTTTCTGATGTTTCTAAGAATTTGGTGACTCCAAATTATAAAAGTTGTCAGAACCTAAAACAAAGACAGTAGGCAAATGGCAGCGGGCATCTGCCTTTGTTCTGTGAATAGCACCCTGAAATACCAACGCCCCAGGAAGTCCAGGGCATTGGGTGGGCTGGTGACTCAGATCGGGCCAACCTAAACACTGCGTGCTCAGAGCCACAGAGATTGGTTTAGGAATGACCATGTGACCCGGGCTGGTCCAGTGAAAGTCAATCAAAGGCCTTTGTGGTAGGTCCTGGGAGGAAGGACCAGTGGTTGCAGCTGCAGGAACAGCCTGCCTGAGAAGGAGGTCGAGAGGGAGAGCGCCTGGCCAGTTGCTCAGTGGTTAGAGCACTGGCCTGTGGATGGAAGGGCATACACCTGCGGGAGGCAACCAATAGCTGTGTGTCTCTCTCATCAATGTTTCTCTCTGTCTCTCTCCCTTCCACTCTCTCTCTAAAAAAAAAGTATTGGGAAAAAATATCCTTGGGTGAGGATTTGAACAAACAAAAACAAGGTGGTGAGGGAGAGGGAGCCAGAGAGAAAGGGGGGGGGGGGTAGAAACAAACAGAGAGCCTGGATCCAGCCAAGCCTGAAGCCAGATCCCTTGTAATTAATGTTCTGTGGCCGGAGCCAGTGCATTCCTGGCTTGGATGGGTGGGTGGCGTGAGCAAGCACCGGGACAGCCTCAGAGCCAGGTCAGGGAGTGACCAGGAGGGCGTCCGGCTCACGGGGCCCCTCAGGGACTGGACGGTTCGTGCTCCCCAAAGCTGCCAGGCAGCTGGGCCTGCTCCCCCGCCCCTCCCGGCACTGACCGCAGCACTCACTCGAGCCTCTGCAGCCAGCTCTTGCCTTCCAGGGCCCCCGCCAGCACCTGGGAGGCGTCCTCGCCAAGTTCATTGTTAGACAAGCTGTGGGGACCAGAAGGGAGGGTTAGACACGCCTGCCCGGCCCTGGACCCCCCGGTGCCCACAGGAGCCCGTCCTAGTCCACCCTCCTGTCCAGGTTCCCTGGGAGCATCCCTGGCCCCAACAGTCAGGCTCGGGGTCCTAGAGGAGGGGGCATGGCTGTCACAAGGGACCGGGCTAAGAATGATGCCTTGAGTGAGGGCTGCCAAAGAGGAGGCCGGGGTAAGGGAACCCTCCACCTGCCACCCACACACCCACACATCTGGATCTTCTCTGTTCACGCACAGTCTGGAGGCACAGCTGTTTGCCCAGGGCACCCCCAATGAGAGGCGGAGCTGGGAGCAAGAACACAGCCAGAGAGACTGGCTTCATGGGGAGAAAGTGATCCCTTGACCTCTACTTCCCAGCTCCCCAAAGCCCCCCCTCCCTGTCCTCTCCACCCCTGGCCCTCAGCTGGGTGGGGGCGGGGCCAGCCCTTCCCAGGCCCTCCTCCCTGAGACTCCCTGCAGCTCCTCCAGCCCTGCCCAGACCCTCCTCCCTGAGACTCACT